>JACBWW010000004.1:2363749-2393724 GCA_020086605.1 Lanius collurio
GTCTGGAGAAGGCATTTGTTCTGCCCTGCTCTACTTCTAATGCTTCTCACAAGTTTTTTTTCCATTCTGCAACTCTCCCAATTAGAAGCAGGTTAATGTGTCTTTTGGCAGTATTTATTTATTTATTTTTTGTACAAGTCTGTGTTGATTTGCTGGAGGTGGTGGTTGCTGGCCACTCTAAGGGCACAGCTTTTACTGTCATTCTGTTGTGGTCTAGCAGGCACTCCTGTTAGAGCTAAGGCAAACTACCCTGCACAGGAAATAAACTTGGTTTTTGGACTTGTAAATCAATTTTCCATGTCTGGATGGCTTTTTCTGGTGGAAACATGGGTGTTGTAGGAAGTTGGATAAATAAGTTTCATTCCAACATAAGGTCAGGATGCAGCCAAGGTACGTACCCAGCTTGGCAGCTCCAGCACTCCCTGTCCTGCTAAAATAACAAGGAGGGAGAGTCCTTGAGACTGAGAGAGTGAGAGAAGAAGGGCATTTGGGATGGGGAAAAAATATTGTAGGCAGAGGTGACCCAAATTCATATTTGCTTGTCTGACTGATGGCATTGAAAGTGCTTCCAGACAGGATCATGGTTGAGAGCACGTCTGCATCAGACAAACAGAACTTACCAGGTGCCTTTGAGCAGGATGACAGGGCTGGTTGGCACAAGGCTGCGCAGCAACAGTAGCCTGGTCCTGGAATTGGGATAGATAGGTCATGCTCAGGGCTGGGACCTGCTCAGTAGGAAAAATGCTCTGCCTGGTGCAGTTCTGCACTGCAGTGCTTGCTGGTTTGCTCCTATGAGGAGCAGGGTTCTGCAGTGTAGTCCTTACAACCATCCCCAGTGATCCTCCAGACCAATTCCTGCCACTGAGGGTCCCACAGAAACCAAACTGACAATGTCTGATGGTGGGTGTATAGAGCAGGAAGCAGCTGGGTTGGCCCCAAACAGAACAAATGGCTACCTCTTGCCTTCCTGGCCCCAAAATGGGAGACAGCCAGTGGCCAATCCTGAGCTTGGAGTGCTTGGCAAGATCAAAATCGAATCTAGTGACAATCCTAAAAAAATCAGTCCAGGGCTTGGTCTCTGCTCAGTTCTGTGTGTACTGAAGAATGCCTGATGGTTTGGTACTAACACACTGTGCAGCCTAAATATGAGCACCAGTGTTTTGGACACAGCCTAAAGCAGTGTCTGAATGATTTCCTGCCCAGGAATGACAACGCTGCAAGGGTGGTGACTCATGGAACTCCATGCCCAGCACACCATCAGAGCCCATAAAACGTTACTTTAGCTGTAGGACAATAACACCTTTCTCAAGTAGGACAAGGCAGCTGGCTGTGTTCCCATGTAGGAGCTTTCTTGGATGCTTGGGAGCTGCTAACAGGATACAGAATCTTTGCCTCTCCATGCTTTGAGTGCAGTGCAGATGGGTATGGCCACAGTTTCTGCTGTGATACCACTGCTAATGGGCTCCAGGCAGCTGCACTGGGCCATGGGGAACAGTGGTGTGTTCAGGACAAAGTACTTTAGGGAGTGAATGGAATTGATAAAATACAAGGTGCCTTTTAAGCCTTTTCAAAAACTGAACTAAGTCCAGGAGTCAGGATAAGTGTATGATGTTATTATTATCAGTCACTTTTCATAACTCAGTCAGGACTTGGTGATGTCCGGTGCAGCTCAGAGTTTGCAGCCTAAATACAGGGTTAGCAACAGCAGGGGGGGACAGACAGATGAGGCAGCAGAAAGAATCAGTGCCATGATGCCAGCCAGCAGAGTAGGCTGTGGTGGCACCTTAGCAGAAGCTTATGAAGCATCCAGATTTTTGCAAGTGTTGTAGAAAAAGGGAACTTGAAGGATCAGCTCAGATGTGTAAAGCATCAGGGTACCTGTCTGAAAGTGAGGCTATGGAAAATTGTATCTCAGGCTGAGCTCTCAGGAGGTGGTCTCTCGGCCCAGGGATAGAAGGTTGTGGGGAGAAGGGGTGGAAAAGAAAAGAAAGTGGACTGTGTTGGGATTGGTGCTCTGGGGTGAGTTTTTGAGGGCACAGAGATGCAAATTGTGGGTCTCTGCAGCAGCATGGCTATGGAAGGGAGAGGATTGCATTTGTGAGTGACAGAAGAGATGATGCTGGAGCAACTGAGAAAATAAGAATTTGGCCAGGTTCTTGGCTGTTCAGAATGGCAGTAAAGGCCATACCTGAGTATTAGGACTGAACCTGGAAGGTTCAGCTTGGCAGTGCTGATCCTGGGTAAATCTATTGTTGGAAATGCCCCTGGGAGGGCGACCTTGCTGGCTCTGCTGTGGAAAGAAGAGGGAGGCTCGAGTCTGCCTCAGTGATGTGGTTTAAGCTCACAGATGAAGGACAGTGCATGGCTTTGTTTGAGAGGTCTGGGGTCAGGGTTGAGCCAGGAGCCACCGGCATGTATGGATTGGCTGAACTTGTGTCTGGGATGGGAGTGGTCTTGGAAGCGATGGGAGGAGGCAGCTCGAGAGCAGGGTGCCCTTATCAGGAGTCGAGGGAGGTGAGGAGGATTTTCAGAGAGGTTGTGAGAGTGGTATGAGTGGAAACAGGTCAGAAGAGTAGCATGGAAGCCAAAGGAAAATTAATCCTCATGTAGGTGAGATGTCTGAGTGAGGATGTAGGGAATGCAAGGAGACTGGAGGCAGAGAATTGGATCTGAGATTGTGAAGACAGTTGTCTGGAAACTAGGCTGTCTCTTTGGCCAGAAATGTTGGTTTCTGTGTGTCTGCTTTTGATCTCACTATGAACATTAGTAAAATATTTCCATTTTTCTGGCAAAGTGTATGTCCCTAGACCATGCAGCTGCTCAGTGAAAGCAGCTTTGTTATCAGGATGGTGGCCAACATTGCAATGACATTATACAGCTGTTTGGGGCCCTGAAATTTTGCCTGCATTCATCACCTGCTTTTGAACTGGTCCCAGTTCTCATTGCTGACCTACTGGAAACCCCTGCCTTGCACCAAGCTAATGTTTATCAGACTGGAGAAGCTTTGAATAAAACAATTCCTGTTCCAGGGAACTCAAATGTTTTGACAAAACTTTAGTCTCATCTCAAAATCTCCAAGCAGCTCCAGCCATCGATGACTTTGACATCTGTGCTCTGAGCTGAGCACAAGGAGAAGACGCCGTATTTCTTTAGCTGGTGCCAGGCTATTGTGATGGCTGATGCAATGTTTTGGCAGCTAAACTGTAGCAATGAAGGTTTGTGCTGTAGAACTCAGTTCTAGCAGAATTTTAAGGCCTTAATATTAAAAAAAGAGTCTCACTGAATTGGCAAATGGCCAAGTCATAGTGCATAACCTCTGAGCACTCCAGGAGTATTTTTGTAGCAGCTGCATGAGGAATGAGTTGATAGAGACAGAGCAGGGGGAGTTCAAAGCGCAGCCCCTCAGATCATTTTTCCGTATGCTGGATTGTCCCTGCACTGCCCTGGCAGGAAACCCAAACCCTGCTGCAGTGTCTCCTTGGCCACCTCTGTGGTGGAGCTGCTGGTCTCCATGTGCTGGGGCTCGGGGTGTGAGGGAGAGGTGTTTACACTTCTCATCCAGTGGGAAAGCTGGGAGTGGAGCACAGGCACTTCAGGCTGTAATGTGATAACAGGTTTGCCCCCGTCACTCACTCCTACTGCTACTAATAGAGCAAGAGAGGGGAATTCCTCAGGCAAGTGGGATCTCTCAGCTGTGGAAAAACCACCATCCTGGTCTTCCCCCCTTCTTCCAAGTCAGTGGCTGAACTGCTACTCCTAATACAGGCTAATGCCAGGCACCTAACATAGAAAACAGAGTGGGTACGCTGAATAGATCAGATCCAGGTTTCCCAAAGAGGGCTGCAAAGTCTTACCCCTCCATTACCACTGCCTGGTGTGGCTGTGTGTCCTGAGAAAGGAGGGTGACAGGGAGAAAATCCCCATCCCCAGCAGAGCCACATCTCCCCAGGAGCAAGGAAATAACCTCTCAAATGGACAGTGCAATGGTCATAGTGCATGACTTTACTGGCCTCCTGCTTCTGTGGCAGTCAACAAATTTTTTTCCATGATTTTTAGATTTGGGGTTTGTAGGACAGGTGGTGCTGCAGTGGCCTGGCAAAGTGGTTTGGATGACCTGGGTGTGTGGTAGCTTCTTCTTCAGTAAACCCACTGGCAGATGAGTTTCCTGAACCAGTAAATTCATGTGAGCACCTGCCCCAGCTGAGCCCACTCCCAGCTTCCAGCAATACACTGTGCACACATTGGCCTGCCATAGCGAGCCGGGATGGAGGAGCCTGGGAACAGGAGTGGCTGTGTGGTACAGCAGTGCTGGAGCTGTCCCCAAGTGCTTCCATGTCCTTTGTGCACCCACACTACCTCCTGTGCTCGAGTTAGAAGCAGATATTCCAGTTATGCTCCAGTTTGTCACCCCAAAGCTTTGAGATTTTCTCACTCCTTTGAGGCCAGCAGACATGGGGTAACTGTTGAAGGCTGTTCTTTGACTGGCCATTTTGGCCATGTGAAATTACTTGGGAGGGTGTTTCCTTGCTGTAAAAACAACTTAATGAGTTCCCCTTGTCCTGTTCTAGGTTTTTGGTCTTATTGACACACTCAAAGGACCACTTTGGTGGGCTGGGAGGTGTTTCTGTGCTGAGGAGAGGAAGGTAGAGATACGGTCTAACACAGAGTGCTCCTTTTGGTGAGCCCTACTTTCCTGTGTGCTTGGGGACCTGTAAAGCTTGGGGACCTGTGAAGCTCCCCAAAACAGCCCATCTGGGTGTGGGGGCCGTGCTGGGAGGGAGAGACACCCCTCTGTAGGACTTGTGTCTGCAGTGCCCCAAGTGCTGAATAAATGTGCATCTACTTTAATCACTCTTTAAATGTGCAGCTGTTCTCCACGGCAAAGTATTGTACGAGAGTAATGGGGTGACCCCAATTCCCCTTTTGCTCCTGCAAAACCTGTTCACATTCTCTCTCGTGTCAGAGAAACTACTTCAGAGGAGACTTTACCTCTCTCACTCTCTTTTTCACTTTGTAACAAGAAGAACAGTCTTTCATGGTTAGATTTCAAAATAATCCTCTTCTGTCAGAGTCTGACTCCTACATCCAGCAGCAGGGCTGGACCCTGTACCAGAAAGCTGCGTGAAGGAGGTGATGCGTGTCTGGCCACCCATTGCTTTTCCTCTCCGTTTCCCAGGAATTGCTGTAAAGCCATTCCCTACTGCTGTGGCCAGTAGAGTAATGCAAAGGAGGGTCTGGCTCCCAGGCCATTGAATGGTGTCCCTAAACTGCAGAGGATTTTGGACAAAGTGTTAAAGGAAGAAGCTTGGTAGGGATTTTCAGGGAAGAGTCTGCTGCCAAGGAGAGCGGCACCAGCCCGAAGCCGGGGCTGTCCCCAGGCCCTTTGTTCCTCGGGGTGGTCGGCTTCCTCCACCCGGCGCGGCACAAAGAGCCTTTGGGAACTGGCCCAAAACTGAGGAGTGGCAAAATGCAGTTAGTTCCCCTGCTTTTGTGAAAGGCATGTCTGGCTGCCAAGGGAAGTTTCCGTATCCTGCTGCCTTGTGTTCGCTGGGGCTCGTCTGGGACCCGCTGTGCCTCCGAGTCCTCAGGCTGTGACCAGAGTCTGGGAGCTTTGCTCCTTCCTTTATACACGGGTGGAGAAGACAACAGTCAAGTGTTTTCAGCTTTTCTGACTGATTTGTGCTCATTACAAAGTTGGCTGCCCACACCAGTTTTCTGACGTGGGTTGGGTGTCCTGGGGACATTTGCTTTGCTTCTGCTGGGGCTGAGCTTGTTCTGGAGACAGAGGGCCTGGTCAGAAACTTGGGGAAGATGCTGAAAAGATGGCTCTGAGCTGGAGGGTGCCCTGCAAGAAAGACCCAGTCTAGGGCAGAGGGGTTGTTGCCCTGGTTTCTAGAAATCTCTTAGCCTTCTGATATTTACATTCTAGTTACACGCTTTCCCATGCCTTGTTCTGTAAACACCTAGTTGTTTGCATTCCTTCATAGAGGTGGAGAAGGCATGATGGATTGGTAATCTGTCCAGTGCCATGGGAGAGGTGGCCCTTTCTCTCTCCAATGCCCTGTCTCTTTTGTAAAACTATAAGTAGTGGAGTCAGATAATAAACTTCCTCTTTTCACCCTCACCTTCAGCTGTGTGAACACGCGTGTGCTTCCGTGTCCTACCGTGACATGGGGTGAGTGAGCTGCCTTGCTAAGGAAGCAAAAGTAATGTGGGGAAAGCACTAAATCCTAAAGACACTAGAGACAGTTGTCTCCTTCAGTGTGTTTTGGCTTAAATAAATTGTGAGTAAATAAACTTTTTGTCAGGCAAGATGGGTTTTCTGGTCCAAATCCTTTCCTTGTGGTTAATATCATGGCGAGGGGGTTTTGCCAACACTCAGGGCACACTATTGGGACAAACCATAGCACAGGCTTTGTAAAAGGGAACTAAAGAAAAAGACAAGATACAAGTGATCAAATAACAGTGCTTTTTGGGAATTGCTGTGATGTGGAGAAACTTTTCACAAGTTGGTGCAAGTACCTGATATCAAGATGGTGTTTAAACTGTAAAATCCATCCATAGTGGTACGATGGGCAGTGGATTATGAGGATGAAAGCAGGCTGTCATTAAAATGAAGATATAGTTACAGGAGGTGTTTTAATTTGAGTTTATGCAGCGTGACAATTTGTATATAAAAGGTTCCTACTTTGGGAAAATTTAGGGGTGTGGCTTCTGTTAGTTTTCTCTTAAGATTGCAGTTTTGGTGTGAGTTCATGTACTGGAGCACTAAGGCTGTCTTCTAAAAACATATCTTTCAGGCCACCCAGGTAGGGCTTGGGTCCATTAGACTGGAACAGCTGCAGGCAGCTATCATACTGGATCAGCCAAAGATAGCATGAGCATACTTAATCTTGCATGTGTGCCTAATATGCAAATGGCAATAAATGAAAATCTGCCATTTGTTTGACAGGAGCATCCCCCAGTCTGGGGAGCACTCCCCTTGATGGCCACGTTTCGTGCAGAAGAGAAGCCAGAGAATGCAAGAGAAACTCTGAAATGTGTTATGTGTTTGATATGAAAAGCATGTGATATGAAAAGCTTTTTTCCTGTTTTCTGGAGGGAATTAATATAATAGAGCTGCCACCTTTCATCAGTCAGATTTGGTGGCAGTTGAGCTCAGGGACAGTAGTGGAGAGGAGGGTGTGTGAAAGGTGTGGAGAGAACTGGAATCTGCATCACAGAGAGGAAAGGATTTTTCTGTGCATCTCTAGGAGAAGTGAAGGGCTGTTCCTTGGTGTTTGCTTCTGTCAGAGACCCTGACAGATTTTGGGCTGGGCTGAGCCCGCTGGGGTGGGCACAGAAAGCATCTGGGTGTGCAGCAGACGTTGCTGCCAAAGAAAACCAAATCCTTTTCTTCAGAAAGACTGTCAGGGTTATTTAGAGGTAGGCTTAAAACACGCTGCTGTTTTCCCTGCAGTGAGGAATACCTCTCTCTGAACTCTTCCCGGAGGATAGGCTACACTGCCAAGTAGGAGGGAAACATCCCAGCCTGAGCTCACATCTGAGTGTGTTTGAAACACAGTGGAGCTGACACAGTTCAGCAATCTAAGGGGAACTCTAGTGCAGAATTTGGTATTCTAGGTATTTAATGTCCTATTTACAGTTTTACAACCTATATATTCAGAATTTTTTACTGAAGATGTTTATGTCCAGTGTCTAGCACACTAACATTTGCTCTTACTTGCTACAGCCATAATTTTGCTAGATACTGTGTGGCCCTGCTCCTGCTAGCCCAAATCTTGACCTTACCAGTATGTAAGCACCTCCTGGGCTGGGATGAATATCAGGAGGTCTCACAAGGGGCCATGCAGACAGAAGACTCTCAGCAACTCACAAGAGATTGCACATCCTCAGGACCTGTCCCAGCAGGACATTTGGATGGGTAGTGCAGGGGATTTTGGACTTGGTTGCTGCCCTACTTGCCCCTGTGGAGCTCACAGCACCAGAGCTGCTGCTCTGAGATACATTTCCCTTGAGCAGATTTTTGTATTGGCTCAGTCTTGGCATCTCTGAGGCTCCTGGGATGGAGCTGCCCCAGCTTGCTGTAGGCATAAACCTGCTGTCCTCCCAATGGCTGCCCCCAAGGTTTTTGGCTGTGCTTGGCAGTGTGGAAACTACCTGCAGTTCTCAGGACACATCAAGCCTCTTTCTGTCCCTTTACAACAGTTTCTCTTACCCACAGAGCAGCAGAGCTGAGCCACCTCAGAACAGCAAGTGACTGATTGGAATTAACAAGAAAGTGGAGAAAGCAAGTGTCTTGTTTTCTTCCTTAAGTTTCTGGGGAGGTGTCTGAAACCTTGGGACCTTCCAGCAGTGAGTGATCTGATTAACAGGAGTTGAACTCAGCTCTTGTTGTCAGTGTACACCTTGAGAAGCAGCTTGAACAATTCTGTTAAAACTGCAACACTGCAGATAGAGCTAAAGACAGAGAATTGGATCTGTCCATTTGTATATGTCACAAGTTTCTATCATGCCTAGGACATATCCTGAGGTCCTTGGTTTTTTTAAGGAAGCATTTACCTATGCCAAATCCCAAGATTTTTTTCCAGAGGAGGTTGTACAGGGAGAATCAGAATGAAAATTGGGTGCAGACCTGGAGATCTGTTTTCTCTCTCCCAAGCACTTGGAGTGATCTGATATGATGGGGAAAGGGTCTCTTTGTCAGCCTTAAATAAACTAACTAGGTTCACTTGGCACATGGGGTTGAAGAGGGGACAGAGGTGGGAGATAAAGGTTTTGGTGTGAAGGTGGTTGGGTGGGGTTGTCTCACTGTAGACAGCAAACCCACATACTAACCTTTGTCTTCCCTCCCTCTTGCTATTTAGTGGCAGTATCTTAGACACTTTACAAGTATTTTGGGATATGGGCTGGTTTTATGTCTTTTATAAGCTGCACAGTGCCTGGCACAGAAGGGCTCTGACCTGGGGCCCCCAGGGTGGATGTACAAGGTTTCCTCCTTTGGCATGGGGACTGTCACAGTGGCAGGAACCCCTCATGTCAGACAGAAAGTGCTAGCTGTTTTTTCACTGTTGAATCCCTTGTCCCTGCATTTTTGACTGTTCATTTGCATGGATGGTATAAAAATGAGAAGAGGCTCTGTTCCCTCCTCCCAGTGTAAGGCATTATTCTCAAGCTCCCATCCCCTCCTCCCAGTGGAAGGCATCATCCACAAAGAGGTGAGCACTGCAATAATCCAATTTCCCACCTCTAAAACAACCAGTTTTGACTGAGTATTTGCTTGGCATTTACACACTGAACAAGAAAATACCATGGTCTGTAAGCCTCTTGTTTGAGTGAATTGTGAGCAAGGGGTGGCCTCTGGGTCTCAGACTGCAGCTGGGAATTCTCCTGATAGAAAATCTTATTTTAGTGAAAAACCTCAGACATAGGGATCTTTTTATTTGAAGCCTATCACCATCCCATCCTTCCACCCCCTGCAATTTTCATCTGAGATAAGACAAGTCTCTGGAATATATTTTGTTCAGAGTGACCTTCAATAAACTGGTGCCACGACCTCAGTGCCATGCCCGAAGCAGATCTCTCTGCACCTGCCAATATAACCAGGAGCCTGCTGTGTGGAGCAGAATGTGTTGCTTCTTGGTGGATTTGGCAATTGGTTTGAAACCTCCTGTTTCAGTCTGAATTTCAATCTGGCATTGAATGTGTTTTTTGCCTGGTTTCTAAATGGATAAAATCCTTCAGTTTCTTATTTAGTCTGGTATGCATTTTTGTACTGTGTATATTTGTGAAGACTGGCTTTCTTATAGATTGCCCTTGTCCTTCTATCTCATCACTGTGGTTACTGCAGGCCTAGTCAGTATTTTTGATTCATGGTTGCATAAAAAAATATATGTTATTCAGGACAGGACACTGGCAGAACTTGTGACATGATTTAGGAGCATTTGATGATCTCTTAGTTATTTAACCTGAAGAAAGTGTTAAGCCTATCCTCCCACCACTGTTCATGACATAAATGAAAAACTGGGGGGAAAAAGCAGCTAGAGATCCACTCTTCTGCAGATGGCTAATATATATAAAATGGATTTTGTATTATGTATTTGCTTAATTTAAGTAAAGATAGCATTACTGGTAGGTAGTACCTGGCTGGCATTTACATCTGTCAAGCCTAAATGAGTGTAGGGTGTTTGCAAAATTGAGTGATTTAACGTGCCAGTCTTTTCTCAGCTGTCATCTATTTCAGGAATTTCAAATCTTTCTAAATGAAACTTTTCTCCTTCTTGTCTGGCTTCAGAGTGGGGAAAAATTTTACTGGAATAAACAAATAAATCATTTTAGTAAAATCATACTGGTGGCAGTGGGGAAAAGGTGAATAGAGTAACTACTTTAACTCAATGAAATATTGACATGGATAAGTGAAAGAGGGAATAAAAGAGAGAGAGAACATGTGATTATCCAGCATCCCAAATGTGCAACGTTAACAAAACTTTCATGGTGAGGGATGGTTAGCAATTGGCTTGGTATGTCAGGATTAAGAGCAATTGCTCAGCCTGCTGGGAAGCCTCATTGCTCAGGTGATGGAGCGAGAATTCCCTATTTATTCAGCAGCCTCCCTGTGAGCCAGGGAATCAGGTCCCAGTGTCAGGCTTGGGCAGTGAAACTGGCAAGTTCTCTCTCTCAAGTCTGAAAGAGAATTTCTCCTAAAAGCTGATTCTGTATGGTGGAAGCCAGGGTGAGTGCTCCCTTTACACACAGTTCCTTTATCATGGGTCCCTTAGGAGGGAATGACAACTCCCAGCCCATTTGGAAGAATTTTCTCATGGCTGTACCAGATGCTTCCTTCTCACACTGAGCTCTCACCAGTTTCCACTACTGCCCACTTGTTTTTGCCTTTTTTCCTTTTCTGCCTTGTCCTGGATTAGAACTTCTTCCATGTCACAGCTGACTGGTGCTAGCACAGGTTCTCTCTCCAGGGAAGCTGGAGGCACCTGGTAAGATAAATCCCTCTGCTAAAAGCTGTGGACAGTGAACATTAAGCAGCAATTAGTGAGACTTGAGGTCTTTGCAGTGGTGCAATACCAGGAAACTGGATAGCGTGCAATTCCCGCTGGTGGATTTACTGCAGTCGCTTGGTGTGGGCAAGACAAGGATGGGAGCGAGCTGTTGGTGATTAATCGTATTTCCTCAAGGGCCTGGACTTTTCTTGAAGGTCTTTCTCAAGGCTAGATTCATCTAAGGAACTCCTGATAGCTTCTTGACAGATCACCTGTCCAGCTTCTTATCTGCTGCTGAGTCCCAGGTGGAATTAAGCACCCTACAAGGCAGAGTCACTAAAATTCAAAGACATTGATTCACACTCGTGGATTGTGATGTGCTTTTCAGAGGTACATGCCTTTGAAGAAGCAGCAACAATGGATTTTGAACTGGTTTCAAGGAATAGGTGAGAGAGGAACCATGCCAGTTTTAAACCACAGCAGCTACAGTTTTATTGTTGAGTGCCAGACCAGCAGCTGGAGAATGCTGGGGAGCATGTTGAGCTTTGATGTTTCCAAATTGTGGTCCTGGGGGATTTCACTGTAACCAAAAATGTTTAAAGTGCTGGCCTCTTGCCACAGTTTAGGATGAGGAATGTTTCTGAAAACCTTCACAGATCTGTATGGAACTGGAGTGTGTTTTTGCCATGCAATCCCAGGCAGGACTGAGACGGATGTACTGTAGAATTATATTACTGTCTTAGGACATCTCTAATTTACAGCCCCAGGGCAACAGCAAAATACTAAGGACCAGATTTTCAGTATGTAACTCTAACTGAATACCTCATTCTTATGATCTTGGGGAAGAGGAATATCCAGTAGTTCACATTTCTGAAGTGCAATATGATTTCCAATGCCTAGATTTTTAAAAAGTGACCTAAGTTCTGTTTGTGTATATACATCTTTGCTTCTGTACATGCAAAAAGTCCTGCATAAAGCAATTATTTTTTTTTTTTAATAAGGCAGTAATTTGTCTCCTGCTAAAATGGCCATAAAGGTAAAACACAGAGTGCAAGCCATTAGATTAGTTGTATTTAACATGTTTCTAATTCTGGCCTGAAAGGAATTAATGTAACAACTGAGGGAAAAATAGGGGTCCTGTTTTGTTGCTCTTCAGCAATGATTAAAAACAAATTGCTCACTTATGTCCATCAGGAAATTATGAACTCATGAAATATTTTCAGAGAAGGAACTTTGTTGCTCATTGGTGTTGGTGTGCATTTAATCAGCAAGGTTCAGTGGGACATTGTCCATATACTTTATAAAGAATCCCTGTGAATTGAGAGCTTTTCCCTATCTCCCTTCATAGCCCCTTACCATGCTTTTCCCTTCTCACCTTCATTCCATGTCAATGCCTGCATTTGGCTTGCAGAGCTCTCACACAGGTCACTGGGAAGCTTTCAGCCAAAAAACGGGTTAAAGAGCCAGTTTTGCACTAGACAATTAGTCTCTTCTGGCAATATCCTAATTAATCCTGTTATTAGGCTTTGCCACTAATTGCTGTAGGAGAGGTCTGGCCCTAATAAAAGCCACCCCCTTTGGCGTGGTGCCTCCAGTGCAGCCTGGCCCGGGTGGTGGAGCAGCAGACGCTCGGGATGGAATTCTGTGCGCAGGAATTTGCCTTCGCTCCGCCGGCCGCTGCCGCACACGGCAGCCAGCAAGGAGTGATGTGGCCTGGAGCTCCTCCCTGGATGTCTGGGCAGTTGGATTCGGGGGCCAGGACCACGCAGTGTGTGCTCAGTGATGCATCCCAGTCTTCAGGTGCGGGATGTGCCACTGCAGTCTGTGGATAAAAGGCTTTAGATTAAAAGCCTTGATCACCTCCCGTTAATGCTTCACGCCAACGGGGCTTTTAAAAGATTGTCTCGATGATAAAGTGAGTGACCTTCAGATCCAAGGGTTTCAGAAGTGTCAGCTATGCCCTCCCATTAGATTATTATTACCGGTTATAATGTCCTGCTATAAATTGGATAAGACTGAGTGTAGCACTGAGACTGAGTTAATTCGTTTTCCCCAGTCCCCATCTCACTGGGACTGTGTTTCTCTTTTGTTCTCATTGAACAGCAGTTCACACCCTCACAGTTTCCTGCACTTCTCCCTGAATTTTGCTCCTCAGCATTTTTTAAGTTGGGTAGAGCGCTCCATCATCCAAGGAGTATGCTTCAGCTTTTAATGCTAAAAGCGACTGCCAGCCTCGTGTAAGTGGTGCTGGATGCTTCTGGCCCTTCAGCCAGATGCGGTGTTTTCCCTGATGTGGCAAAAAATGGGAGAGCACTCTCTAAACAAGGCAGGAAGGAGGGAAGAGGACAAATAAGTGACTGTAACAGTGCTTTTGTATTGCAAATTGCATGCCAAACAGGAACCTCTTGTTTTTCAGCAGCTACATGTCCTGAATTGGCTCATCTCTCTTGCTGAGCTCTTCCTGCTGAATCACACAACCTCACCTGGCTGTGCTATGTGTATGATGCAGCAGGGGGGAACAATGCTGGGTTCAAGAGGGTCTCTGAAAATCTAACGAAATTTTTCTGAACTAAGCAGGGCACCAGCCAAGTCTGTAAATCCTCTTTGTTGCTTATGATAAGGGAACATTTGGATGAGTGGTGGTTATCATTAATTTTCCTTCCCTGGCTGTGCTGTACAGGCTGCTGCTATCCAGTCCTCTTCCAGAGCCTGATTTTGCAGCCCTCCCTTGGGTGGGTGCATCTTGATTCGGTGAGTGCTGCAGCAAGCCATGGTGACCCCTGGCAATGGCCCGGTGCAGGTTACACATCTCAATTGCTGGGCATGGAGCCCCTCATACTTTTGTGGCTATGTGTATCAGACTCTGCCCTGCTGTGTGGCTCCAGACCAACCACAAGTTGTACAGTTTCAGCAGGCTGAGTGTTCTCAGCATCTCTCCTAAAGCTCTGAGCGTGGTGCAGTGTTAGGCAGTGTCCATTACTTTTGCCCCCTGGTGCTATATGGAAATCAGTAAGGCTTCCCCCTTACCTTAATAGCATCCCAAATGGCTGTAACAAGTATAAAACTCTGTGCTTGGTCCAGCTGGCAGTTTATAGTGCAGGATTTGCTTTGGACACAGCATTTCCAGCAGAGGGTTTAACCTGTGGTCCTTGTTCCTTTCCACTTGAACCTTTGGGTGTGAGATGCCTACAAAACACCTTCTTTTACCTCTCCAGAAATGTGCTTGTTTAGACCAAGGAAGGTGACTGTGGACAGTAACAGGACTGATACACAGAGGGTGAAAATCCTCCTAGAAATGTCTTTTCAGTCCAAGAGTGACTCTTCCACTCCCACTCACTGATTAACCCTGGGTTTGTGAGTGTGCTACAGACCAGGGGAGAGAAACTACCCATGAGCTGAGGCTGGCAGGGTTTGGTCCAGCTCGTTGTATCCCATCTCTCTGCTGGCCTTTGCAGCTCACCTTTCTGCATTTACTGCTGAGCTTTATGGGTTTGCAGAATGATTTCTGGAGCGCTTTCAGATCAATACACAGTAGAGGTCCCTCTCTGGAGGGCATGTTCTGACATGATATTACCCTGTCATCGGTTCTTTTCTCAGTTTATAGCTTTCCTTAATATTTAAATGGGTTTCTTGCTGCAGTGCTTGTGCCCGTTTACCCAAATAATCTATAACTCAATGACTTCTAAATCCACTTCACAAGTTGTTATATTCATTATAAATGAGTTGTAGTGCAACCTGCATCTCAAGTAGATATTCTCATCTGGAGGTCTGTGCTGAGATCCAGCAGGAGCAGCGAATATATTAAACCCATAAAACCCCCAAGACATCCCATCCCATACAAAATGAGCTCTAACTACAGACTTTATTCCTCCTTATCACTTCTATTCTCCAACCATTCAATGAAAATGTATTACACACACACACACACCAGGCAGCTGTTCCTGCAGCCACAGCACTACACACTGCTCCTACCAAGGTTTTGCAAGTGACTGGCACTTTTAGCCAGGTGGTTTGGACATGGCTGAAACTGCAACTCCCTGCAATTATCTGTGTGAGTCTTAAGTGCTTGTGCAGGAGGGACCCAGCCCAGCAGCACTGGCTGGACCAGCATCTCGTGTCAGGCTTCAAGCCCATGCCTGGTCTCACTGGTGTCAGTGGCACCAGGTCCCTGGCTGCTTTTTGCTAGTTGAAGAGGCAGCTTGGTGTTGACTGGCCAAGGATTCAGACATGCCTCTGTGTCTTTGGGGGCTTTATTATTGTCACAGCTTTATCTGTCCAAAGGCTTTGTCTGGTTGGGTCTTAGCTACTTTTTAATCTCAAATCCTGGCTGATTGCTACGCTAAAGCCAGCTTCACTCCCCAAACACTGTTTATCTGAGAATCCTGCATAGACATTGCTCTCACGATTTAACTTCCTTTTTAACTCTGGTTTTGTGGTGTTGTGTGGTTTTTGTTTGTTTGTTTTTTTAACACCATGAAGTAGTAGATTTAAAAAGGGTTTTTAAAAAAGGAAATTTGGAGTTTGGGAGAGACTCCGTACCCCATTCTGACATTGAATGCAGGAGAAATATTAGAACTTGGCAATATTCCTTTGCTTGTTAAATCTGATAGATTTAGATGTAACTGGTTTGCCTTGGATTGAATAGGAATGTTATTAGTGTATGAAATTCAATGAGCTCTAATGCTATTTAAAAAGTCCTAATGAGAAGGGTGCTTGTGTCAAATTCTATTGGTTTTTTTATTTCCTTTTCTGCCTTCCATATTCGAAGAGCACTAAAAATATTTTTTAACAGCTAAGGAGGGAAATAGACTTTTGTCCAAAGGACCTCTGGGAGCAGGGGAGTCTGGGGGAAGGCAATGGAATTTATTTGGTTGGTAGCTTTTACCGTATGGATGTGTTCCCCTGTGAACCATTAAACTGGGGAGTTGGCTTGGCTTACAGCTGGGGCTAATTGGGATCTGAGTTTACTGACTGGCCTCCTTCTCTTTCCAATCAAGAGTCATTGTCTCTCCTGCCTGTAGATTTTGTGTGATTTACGGGGAAAGTACCAGCTTAAAGGACAAAGAATTGAGATTATCAGTTTTTATAGTTGTGGGTTTTTTAGAATCTTTAGGTTAAATGCAGTCTCCCTGTCCATAAGAAATGGTAAGAGCTTGTGCATTTTGGTTTTGGTTGGACACAGGTTCTGAAAAAAATAGTGTATGGAAACATTTATTTATTTAAAAAAAAACCATGAGGAAGAAAAAAAAAACCCTAAAATGGTATTTTTGGATCCAAATAAAAGTATTTAGTTTGTTAAACTGAAGCTCCTTGTTTTGAACATTATTAGATTGGGTCTGTCTGTCCTAAAATCACTGCCCACTGCGCAGACTTGCCTCCTTTACTGGTGTTTCTGCTTTGACTGGGTTTTGATCCTATAGAGGCATCATAGGAGATATATGCTTGGTATGAAGCCCAACCCACAAAAAGGATAAGAGCAATGAACTCACAAACATCCACTTGTAATAGGCATTAAGGACTGTGAGCTGATGCAGTTGTGCCAAACAGCCTCGAAGCAAGCTGTTTCTAATGACATTAAAAAAAGATCTTTCATAGTTTAAATAATCTTTGAACTTAAATTCTGAAAAGAACTTTGATATTTTAGCTTTTTCTCCAGCCTGGAGAGGAAAACAAACAGCCAGTGATCAGAATTCTCTGTGGAATATTAAATCTGATTTTATTGTTTTGTTTTAATACTACACATGCAAGCAAAATTGATCAAGACCTGATGCTTCTGAGTTATATCTCATATAATTTTATGACTTTTAAAAAATATTTTAAAACATTTCTGCTCCAAAAGCTTGACAGGTCCCTGCACAGAAAGCCTTAGGACAGAACTCCAAATATACTCTTTCATTCATTCTCACTAGCCTCTTAAAACCTAGTACATATTTTATGCCAACAGACAGAAAAGCCTTTTTCTAACTGCAATAAATCTGATGACAATTTACTTTTTATGAAGTCTTATGTAATGCACTGTTTATCTCCTGGATAGAATTTCTTTTTGACTTCAGACTTAGTTGGAAGCAGAAACAATTACTCCTGCAGCAGGGAAAGCTGCTCCTTCTGCAAGTGCTCCCATCCATGTTTTTCCCTCTGCTGCTCTGTGTGGATGGGACATAACACTGGTTCTCAAAAGCTTCTACACCAGCCAAAAGATGGGGTTTAAGGTGGATTTCACTGGCTAAGTCTGGTGTGCAGATTTAACCAAACCACCCAGAAGACTGGAAGTATTCCAGTTTGCACCTTCCCAAAGGCTGCCTGGGCTGGGTCCCAGGGCAAGGAGATGGGCTGCTTCAGCTGCAGTTGGCAACTTCACCTTGAGGCCCTGGAGATGTTTGCTCAGCTCACTCTTTCCTAGAAAAAAGCAAAACTGGGTCTGAGTCACAAGGCCTGACTGCTGCAGAACCCAGTCAGGGCACTGGTGAGACTGGTGTGGCCTTACCTGTTACCTCCAGAAGTGAAGGAAGCTCAGCATCTTGCACAATGCAGCCTTTATAAAATCTCCTGTAAAACTGCTCACAGCATCATGCAAAGTATCAGCCATCAGCAAATAAGCATTGCTAATTGTGTCCAATAGTGGTTTCAAATCCATTGCTTATTTTCCCTTTTCAGATGTTCTGCTCTGGTTTCCCCAAGCAGAAGTTGTAAAACACCTTGCAAAAGGCAGATATTGCAGTATAATGTCTCTCCCTCTTTGAAAAGGATAAAGTCCCATAAATCCTGCACAAGAGCCTGGTCTTTGCAATTATCTAGTCCAGGCTACAGACCTAAGAAACAAAAAATAATCAGATCAGGCTGTGGATGCCTCATCCCCAGAATTAATTGTTCAGGTTTTCGTCATTATCTCTTGGCTCTTTTGCAGATATTTTTTTCCAAGTTCATTTAAGAAAAATCCAGAAAAAGAAGCTTTCATTGCAGTATCAAATGTATTTCTGTATACATTACAAAAATACCTCTCTGTATAGTTCGAGGGTCTATCATTGTTCTATTAACTGTGTGACATCTGCATATTGGCACAGGTTCCATGCCCTGGTTGTTCTCGAGGGACGACACCACTGTTCTATTGCTGGCACAGCCATTATTCCAGGGTAACTGGTGCACAGGGGCAGTGTTATATTAAGTGCAACATATGCTAGAAATCAGAAATGGAAATGCCTCATCATTGCAGTAAGAGCACTAAGCCAAGGCTTAGTTAGCAGCTGGGACTCCATATAAAAATAGTAAACCTGGGTGAGAAAGGCTCATAGGAGAAAAAAAAAAAGCAATAAAAGAAGCAGGAACTTCTAATTTTAATTTTTAAAACCCACTGGGGAAAGCATTCT
The DNA here is from genome assembly GCA_020086605.1 of Lanius collurio. Lineage (NCBI taxonomy): Eukaryota > Metazoa > Chordata > Aves > Passeriformes > Laniidae > Lanius > Lanius collurio. The sequence goes on from JACBWW010000004.1 coordinate 2,382,108, forward strand.
TGCACAGATTTTTCATCAACATAGAAACAATGAACCCCCAAACCAAGAGTGCTGAAATCTTCAATGAAAAATCTCAAGGGTTTTGGCTGAATGCTCTTGTTCTTTTCTGAAGTGGTTGTTCTTTTTTTGGCTAAAAATAGAAAATTTCTGCCTTTCATCAAAACCTCAATTTCAAGCAGAAAAGGGAAAACTTTGGAGATGAAACTTCTACACTTTTTCAAGTTTTGTTTGTATTTTGTTTGCTGTTTGTTTTTGGGGTTTGGGGTTTTTTTTTTTGCCATAGTTGTTTGTAGAGCATATTACTAATACTGTAAAGTTTTCTTTTTTTCCTGGGTGAAAAGGGTAAATATATTCCAGAAGAATATCTTATAAATCTGTGTTACATCACAAAGGAAGACATCTTCATTGGCCCTGAAATAACTCAGGTGATCTAGAGGTAGGGACCCAACTGCACTGCCCCCAGACTGGATGTGGAGCAGACGTGTGAGGCTCTGGCATGGTGAGCATAGCAGTAGTCTCCTTTGCTCTGTAGGGAGGTATCCAGCTTCATAATAGTTGGACTTGATGATATTAAAGGTGTTTTCCAGCCTTAATGACTTTATGATTCCCAAAGGGCTCTATAAGCAGAATGCTGTGTGCTCTGCTCCACCTGTGGCCCCCTTCTGTGCCTGGAATGGATGCTCTGATACTTATGGTCCGTGTCAGGAAAGAAGCATCTTCAAAAATAGTTGTAGGCTAAACCTGGCTCTTTGTTTTGAAGTAGTCAATGAGGCAGACTGGATAAACTTCTGACCTTAAATTCTTGAAAGATCAATGAAGATCCTTTTGGGACTGTATGGAGAAGGCTGGAAATTGGCAATGCTGAAGGTATCTAGAAGGGAGCAGCCTGTGGGATATGGTTTTTGGTAGACACTTTTGTAGAAAATTGTGGGGTTTATTAAACTGTTTGGTCAAGGAACCAGAGTAGGGCAGTGGTTCTTTGCTTGGGTTTTAGGTGTTTCTTGAATCTCTATCCTTTTGTGCTTTTCAGATGTGCTCCCTCTTTTTCAACACTTGAATATTCTCACATATCCTCTGCCAGAGCTTTGATGCTTTATGGGAAATGCAACACATTTGAGGACCTGGCATCAGAGACAAATGAAAAAAGGGAACTAGAGCTCCTATCAGCATCTACCGCTTCTACTTTTTGCCAAAATACTTCTTTTCTTAAAAGTTTTTAGAGGAAAATGTCATTCACTGTAAAATTCCAATGAGTGGTAGAGCCATTAACAGTTTCCACTTGAAATTTTATCTGTTTCTGCCAGTCTGCTGGTTCTCTGTACATTGATATACAAGGATATGCCATCGCTGGTGAGCAAACTCAGAAACCTGACTCTAGTGCTGGCCCTTCCCACTGGTCTCAGGAGTCCCTGGTATTTTCATGTCAGGAAATTTGTCTGTTCATTCTAAAACTTCCAAATCTGATCAACATTGCAGCTTTTTTGATAGATTTGGAAGTGATGCTTCACTGCAACACCACTTCATGGCCCCAGACTTTATTGCTATTGTTCTTGTGCAAATTGAAAGAGTTGATGATATTGTTGGTTTCTTTCCTTGTGTCTTCAGCATTCACACACTTTTCACAGCAGTACTGCTTCTTCCAAAACATATCTCACAAAAAGAAAAGTCCATAGACTCGCTGGCTCTGACCAGAGCCATGTGGACAGTGTTGATCTGGCCCCTGCCAGCCTGATCAGTGTCCCTGTAAGAAACCAGGTGTTCACTGAGGGTAGGTAAGAATATCTTTCCTATGCAAGCTGGAAAAGCTGCCTTGACAAATTGCTGGCCAGAGTGTGGCTGGGAACACTGATTTAGTGTTCTAGATGGTACCTGAAGCCCACACACCTGACCTGAAACCTCCTCAGCCAGGTGTCCCAAGTGTCACAGAGGGCCTGCAGCCTGAGGAAGGATGAAAGCACAAGCACCCCCTGCATGCCATGCAAACCTCCTCCTGGCCTTTGAGAGAGGCACTGGTGCAGCACGGGCTTCTGCTGATGGTGGGGCTGTCACAGATGTGCACTGGTCCTGGTCTTTTTACTACAGTGCATCGCTGTGGGTATCATATAAAAGTGCTCCTTGAGGGAGCACTTGTAGCAGCAGAGGATAGTAACTTTGGAAATTAGTCCAAGGATGCCCTAAAAAATTTCTGTCATCCTGCTGTGTGGTATCAGCACAAAGAGCAGTCAATGATCAGTCTTGCTCCATCCTGAATTTACAGACAACTCTGTTTCATCAGCCCAGCGCTGGCAGGCCTTTGGAAACACTGATGGGCGAGGGAGGAAATGAGGCACACAAAGACAGTGCTATTGTGGTGAAGTCATGACCTGGCTGACCTCTGGCCCCCAGCTCACACAAACAATACTGTGACCAAATAAGACTACAGCCTTCAACAGATGGAGAGTCAATACAACATCACTGAAGGATAATATATTGATTTTGTTTAAACAGCCAAGACAACCCAGAATACACCAGTTATAAAGAACATGTTCTGCCCTCTAAGTTGACCTCTTAGAAAACTTGAACAGAGCTATGTAAAAAGAGAGAGAGAGACAGAGGAGATGCTCATCAAATTAGGAGAAGAAATTGCTTGAAAATGGCATTTGGGAGACCGAGCTAGACAATTTTTAAATAATAGAGTTGGAAACACAATGAAAATAGCCCTATCAAAATAGAATATATGTGACAGAATTTTTATAAAGCTTCTCAAGGCTTCTGCAAATATAATATGCAAGCTGGGAATATTGGATTCCAAATAATAAAAAGCTCCCAGTCAAGCTCCATCTCATTGCAATGAGCTGTAGTGGCTTTAGGCAGATGTTAAGAGGTTGCAAGAAAGTGCTTAAGTAGTCCTACATAAGAGATAAATGTGATGGATCCACGTGTGATAGAAACATTTTTGGGATAAAACGAATCTCCCAAACATCACAGTAGAGGCAAAGGTGGAAGCTGTGAAGGATTCATCTGTGTCTTCTGTATGAACTACAGCATAAGAAAACAATTTATCTCAGGCTATACAGTGAGTAGATTATGGGATCAAGGATGTTTTGCATTTGGAAGCCAAATGCAAGGTTAGAACTGAAAAGTTAGAACTGAAAAAGGAAGAGTCTTGGAGAAAATATCCTGTAGGTATTGGATCCAGCTGCTCTCCACAGCTGTACCCATGAGTTTTCCATGTGCTGAAGAAGCATTTGCAGGTGCAATCCTACCAGTAGGTGAGATGATGCTGCACAGACCAGGCCTGATTCTCATCCCAGGTATGCAGGTATGAGCTGCATACCATGGCCATGCACCCAAAGTAAGGTCTGGATTGCTCCATCAGGCCCACATTATTACAAGGAGAATTTTAGCCAGAGAGCAGCACCAGAGCAGCTCTGTCATGGTCCTTCTGGTGTGTGCACACACAAACATTCCTGTGATGGATAGAGACCTACACAGGCTGCCTCTCCCTCTGACTGCATAGTTACCCATTCCTAGCCCAACACATGTGATGCATCCTACTTTTCATAGAACACTTCCCAAAAATAAAATGGAAAGTTTAATCCTCCCCCAACATGTTTTTTTTTTTAAACCTTCACAAATGATGTTTCTTTCTGCTGTAATTTAGGATCTGTATAAATATATTCTGCTGCAAAGGGTGATAATTACCACGCCCACACAATTTTATAATACACACATCTAATTGTAGTACAGTTATTTGTGGCAGCCAGACACTGAAAATATACTTTTATTGTATGCCTCTAAGCAATGATAAAAATGTCTTTTTATTGCTACTTGAATGTATACTTTCAGGGCATTTTTATTTCACCTAACTAATCTGCTTTTAGATTTTTCTCTTTGTGTGGCTTTCAAAATTTCTCTTCTGCAATTAAATATATAGGTAATTAGTAGGGGCGTAGAAATACTCTGGGAATGTCTCGTCAGTGTGACAGGGCCTTGTGCAGATGCCCAAGCTGGATCCAAAAAAAGTGAAAGGCTTTCTCGTTGGTCGAGCAGAAGGAAATATTGATATTGTTATTTCTTGTGGGTCAGCCTGGTCAGGGCACGACTTTGACCAAGACAGGGGGGATAGTCAAGGTCTATTTTCATCCCTTTATAGGTATCTTGCCAAAGGAGAAGCCTCCACTCCCTTTCTTTCCTAAGAAGCAACAGCATTTTCCACAACTAACCCTACTCCCAGAGGTTTTATCTGCACTGTCCAACAAACCAGTGCCATTGTTTGCTCTCACATCCTGATCTCTTGATTGCCAGCACTCCATGAATGTCAAAAAGGCCCTCAGAGGCAATCAGCTATTTCTCTTCGAATGTAAATCCCAGTATTGTTCCCGGAACCCCTTGCTCCAGGGACTGTTCCCTACAGGCAGTCCCTATAGTTACCTTGTCTCTGAATTCATGTCCTGATCTACCCAGTCTCTCCCTGCCTGCGCCCTTGAGGGGCAGCTCACTCCTAAATCGCTTCTCAAAGCCTGGATTTATCAGAACTTGTTGCAGGATTTGCTGGAAAGGGAAGCCTGAGCCTGAAACGCTCACTTCCCCATGTAGTTTTAGCTCCCCAGATTTAGGATGCCTGAAAGGATTATATGTTGCCAGAGGCCTTCACCATCCGAATGGAGTGTGATATTCTTGCTGCTCACCTTTTGCAAGGGGGAAGGAAGAGTGCATCCAGTGCACTCAGAGGGAGCTTTGGGTCAAGTCACCAGGGGTCCTACCTCTGGCAGTTTTTAAGTCCAGGCAAAAAAACAATCCCCCTGGGCAGAAAACATAATTTAGCAAAGTCCTTAATGAGTCACAGGGAGAGAACTTGCCTCTGCTTGATGGCAGGAGACAGAAGGAAATGGCTGTGACACCCAGAGCAAGACATCCAAGGGATCCTGTGCAGTGTAAGGGATGCTGTGGGGTGAGTCAGGCTGGGTTTTAGCAGGCACTGCGCAGACCCTCTGTGCTTTTCTGGGAGATTTACCCTCTTGAGGTTAAGCTGCGTCAATTTTGACTGCAGAGGGGAAAAATAACTCAGTTCAAAGGCAGAGTTTCAAAGCTGGGCTCATATGTGGGATTATGGCAGAAAGAGTAGGGCTGGGGGCAGAGGCTAGAAGGGGGTATGATGAGAGCTGGCATGGAAACTGTGCGTGGCAGCCTGCTTGGCAGCCGGCAGCAGCACAGGCTCCACATGGTGCCAGGATGTCAGAGCATGCTCTGAGCCTTATCTGTGGCTCCCTGCATCTCAGCTTCGTGGGTTAGAGAAGGCCTTTGCCAGTCCTCTGGTCCTTCTGTCCTTGGGGTGTTTTCTTTCACCCTGCAGAAAGAACTCCTTGAAAAGAATGCAAAAGCCCTTAGTTCTCAGAGGTAGTGAAATGGTTTGAATGTACCCTTGTACCACCCTGTTCCCTCTGAGTGGACTCATGTAATTAGACCCTCTCACAGTGCAGAAACCCTGTGCCCTGCAGCGGCTGTGGCACCTGCAGGAGCCCTGGAGCTTTCCAGAGCAGTGGCATTGTCAGGACCCCCCTGTCCTTGTGCCACCATGCTGTTCCCTGAAGGGCACCCTGCACCTCTCCTAAGGATAAAGCAGCGGCAGGACCAGGCTGCCAAGGCTCTAAGGGCACAGCTGCAGCCTCCTGTCACAGCTTGTTGCCAGGAGGCAATTAATCCAATTGTCTAATTTGAGGGACCAGGTGGAGATGCCCCTTGGAGCCTGCCTCTATTCTGGACTCTCTGACCCTCTCTAAAGTGGTTTCACCCTGAATTGTCCATGTCCTCCTGTCCTCATTTCTTCTTTTCCTCATTTCTCCTCTCTCTGGGTGTCTGGAACAGATGCCAGCATCAGCCCCTCCAGCCTCTTCACCCCTTCATTCTTCCAGCACTTCCTAAACCAAATTTTCAAATCAGCTCTAACTGTGAATCTTTTCTTCTGGATCTCTACTTCCTACCTTATCTATTCCATGACTGTGAGCATTAGGAATTTATGGAGATATCACTAAAGCCCAGCCCCGAGGACTTTTGCCACACAGTCACACAGCAAACTCCCAAAACATCATCCTGGCCCAGCATCCCCCACTGTCTCTCCGATACAGTGACAGTAATAACTTTGTAGTCTGTCTTCATTGATTCATTTGGATCATTTTTGAATAATCTTGCTCAGCACCTTTTTAAAGTCCTAGCTAATATTGATTAGAAAATCTGGAAAACATTAGTTCATTGGAGGTAAACAAATATGATAGGAGTCTTGAAGAGAAATATGTCAGGCATGTCACCAAAAGATAGGTCAAGTATTGATTTTTGTCTGTCTCCATGCCAAGGTGAGCCAGGCCACAATGAATGATAGTTGGAGACGTGAGGAGACTGCAGACAGTCACTGCTTTAGGGGTTGTTACCCTGGACTAGAGCTAGAAGCACCGTCCCAGCACCTCGATCAGCAGCAGGGTGTGAAGCCCGGCGTGCTGTGGTTGTTGCTCAGTGAGAAAGGTGGCACAGCCCTTGGGGAATGCAAGCACGTGTCTCCTAAGGACCTTTCCTACAAAGCTTAGCTGGAATTTTTTTCTCTTTGAGAAGATGCTGTTCCTCCTTCTTTGGATCTGACCTGAGAGATGAGCTTGGGGAATGCCAGTTACCCTGGCTAGCAAATTAGGTAGCAAGTACCATTGACCTTTGTGCAGTGCAAGTGCAGAGCTGCTTGGTGCTGGGAGGTTTTAATCTCAGCAGGGATAAATCTGAAGCAAGCTGGAAAACCTTCCCAGGGTAGATATGCAGTACATTCACTCAGTTGCATTGCTGTGCTTGTGCTCCAAGACACAGGACCCCAGGTGTCCTGGCTTTCGTGTCTGCTCTGCATTCCTTATAAGTTATTGAGTGATTGGGAATTAAAAATATCCCTGTGAATATTCTGATTTGACAAGTACGTGCACAGATAATAAGAGAAAGCTTTTATTATGGAAATAGAGATCAAGTTAGTAAAACCAGAACCCTGTTTATTAAAGCTTTGGTTGCACTGTGATGTGTTACACTTGGTGACTCACCCTGGGAGTCATCGGGACATGCATACTAATGCTGCAGTGCAGGAGGCTGGGTCATGAACACGGAAAGATCATTCCAGTTAGGAAGATGACTGAAAACAGCTCTGCTCATCCACTACCTGCAGCTCTGCCTTGAATAATGTGCAGAGCACCTTATCTGTATCCCTAATCTCTTTAAACGCATGACTCACACTTCAGGCCCGAGCCAAACGATGACGACGACAGATCTGAATGCTGAGGCTGAGAAGCCCCCTCCGAGCATCGTGTCTCTCGGTCCTGGGGCTGAGCCCGGCGGTGACGCTGCAGCCCCGGTGCTCGGTGCCAGGGCAGCGCGGCGGGTGAGGTCACTGTCTCCTGTGGTGCTCTGCTCCTGGCTCCTGGTGAATGATGGGGGGCCTTGGAGCCGGGAGGGAGCATTTCAGCTGGCAGCTGAAGCCTGCTTTGAAAACGCAACTGCGTTAAGGCAGAGAGATCCCCTTCCTTCTCAAGGACAGGCTTTGTTAATTGGAAGGAGCCGGTCCAAGCAGCTGACAGGCACCCAGTAAATGCATTCTGTACCAGTGCCATTTCTGGGTGTACAGCCTGACTGGCTCCTGCCTGCCTATTGCAAGGTGCGAGGATTTGCTCCTCATCATCTTCAGGAGTGGGGAATTGGTGGAACTTGCTTTTGACCCCTTTAAAAATAGTTCAAACCTGCCAAATTACTAGGAAGGCCTAGAGCTACTGAGCTCCTCTAAGAAATAAAATGAACACTGGCTCTTGAAATGACAAAGAACCAAAGTTTGTCACTGACAGGGGGTTGCGGGGATCCTTCATTCAGACAGCTGCATGGGGAAGATGGAGTGGAAGAGATGACAGGAACAAGGGAGACAAGTGGATTCATAGACTGGGACCTGTTATTGAACGGCTGTACAACCACGGGAGTTTATTCAGACATCCTCAGGTGGTGCAGGCTCACTGTGGAATATCTTGGCTTCCTCCCACGCGACTGCTGCTGCTTTTAACTCTGAAGCTTGCCTCTCTGAGGGATGTCTGTGTGGATCAGGGCTGGGTGATGCTGATGGAGTGTTGCAATATCCTTTCTGTTGAGTGACAGGCAGCATATGAATCATCAACTGGTACTAAAGCGAGGTGGGGAGGGGTGTGTGGGGTGGGCAACCATCTCTTTCAGTCTCATTTCCCCTTTGACAGGTCTCCCCAGGGCTTGTCACAGGAGGCTGGTATAGCCAGGGCCTTGCTCTTGGTTTTATCCTGGGAACAGTAACAGAGTAATTACCTATATACGATGAGGAAACAAATATCTTGATTGCTCTTAGGAAAAGATTCAAAAAAGACCCCTAAAAAGTATAATAAAAAGAGCTTCTAAAAGCCAACTATTGCAGCATCTAAATAAGAGGAGCCTGGCCTCTGTTGCAATTCAGCATTTGGTGAGAGCAGGCTGTGGGGCCTGAGGCAGGTCAGCCCCTGGGGACTGCCGAGGGGCTTAGACAGGAGATGTCTCCCACCTGCTGTCAGAGCCTGCAAGAGAAATACTGAGGGCTTTGGTGCCTAAGTGGTTTTCTGGATCTGCCTCTTGGCAAAACTTCTGCTTATTTTAGAGCACTGGGGAATTCATCTGCGCTTTTCATTAGTTTCCATTTTGGGATCCTGCCTTCACCCTGCAATGGACAGAGGCAGCCAGGTGAAATGGCTGAAATGGAATCCATCTGGACGAGGATTTTGTAGGAGTATCTCATAAACAAGTTGGTTCTCATGTTGGCTCTCAGACCTTCCAGCAGTGTTGTCCTAGACCCATCTTCTGACACATGGGTTCTTACCAGGTGTGTTGGTCTAGAAACTCTCCAGGAGCTGCTGTACCCTCAGCAGCTTCAGCTACCAGGGGTGAGAGCAAAGAGGGTGGCTGCCATTGCCTGTGCAGAAATGGTAAATAAACAGCTCTTTCCCACTTCACTTTAGTGACCGATCCTCTCCCCTACATCATCAGCAGGAGGTGGGCCAGGGCAGGGTTGGAAGTGCTGCTGCAGCAAGGCTTGTCCATTGTTTATTCCTCAAATAAACCCTTTCATTTATCAGCCGGCATTTCAGCCCAGCTGTCTTTCCTTGGAGCTTGGCAGAAACTGAGGTAGAAACTTTAGCCTGATGGAAGGGCTCTGCAGTAAGAGAAGTTTGGTGCTGCTGAAGGGTACTGGGGGTTCCCTTTTCAGGCAAAGAAACCCTCACAACACATCAGCCTGCTCCTAACAGTTACCTCCCGATGTTCATCTGCTTAGACTTCTCCCTCTCCAGTGGTCAAATGGGAGTAATTTAGTCATTATTTCCAGCAGCAAATTGACTCCATTAGAGTTCAGCTGACCGATGCTCCAGCTGCTAAAGAGGTGGGAGTGGTGCTGTCAGGCTGCTATGAATTAGACATCATCTATGGTCCTGGTTTGCCTTTACATCTCTGCTTTTCCTCTCTGCATCCCTTCCAACTTAGCCCTTGGTCTGATTTTTTTTTAACCTTTCCTGAGCCCCCAGTGTCCCTTTCATTCCCACGAGCACTGCCATGCTGGCAGGTTTGTCAGCTTTGTCCTGTGCCCCTGAACCCTCTTTCTATGAGATGCTCTCCTTTCAGGAGTGTGACATGGGTGCTGCAGACACGTCTTTCACTGGGCCCCGTTTGACTTGTACCCTGCAGCTCCTCTTTCCCACCCTCCACCTTTGGTTCACAGCAAGTGGTGAGCCTGAGGGAGGGGGCAAAGCCCCCTCCCCTCATGGCAAATTCATGCATGGGCACAGCTGCCATCAGGGCTTTGTGTCCAGGAGCAGAAACTCCAGCGACCCTATTGTGTTATATTGACCATTTGTTAAATCTTTAAACTCCATCTGTTTAGACTGAAATCCTTTTGAGGACTGGATATGAACAATTTAGTGTTGATATTTCAGGATAAAATTGGCTCATTTTGAACTTTGGTGCCCATTGTTCCAGCTGGTAAAGTGTGGACACTGGTTTAGTGACATGTACACAGATTTGCTAGGGATTGTTAAGGGCTGGTGGCCAGCACCGTCAGGAGAGTCCAACTGATATGATTTTCTTATCACTGGCACCCCAAGGTTCTCCCTCTCCACTTTGCCTCTCCCTCTCCCAGCCTCACTTTGCTGGGAGAGAAGCTCTTGTTTTGCTGATTGTTTCGTTAGGAGATTGCAATTCTGTTGTTAAACACTTGTATTTTTCCATTCCCCCTCCTAATATTCATCCATATTTACTGTTCGAGTTTTCTCCATCCATTTGTGTCTAAACTGCTGCCCTCTATAGCATATAGTGATGCATAAAAGGGTCAGAGGCACAGGGATCTGATCTTTGAGGTGAAATAGTTCAAATTGAATGGCCCTTAAACACCTCTGCTCTGAGTGGGTTCTGAACGATGTATGGGTTCAGGAGTGGAAAAGAAACCACCCACAGAATGAGAAATTACACTAAGTAAAAAACCAAAACAACCAAAAGTCCTGCCAGAGCTAAACATTTTTATGCAGGGTTTTTTGGGGAAAAAAGCCCTCTACATTTCCCTCTGTACCTGCAAGGTACAAGTGCCAGCAAACAGGAATGTGGCAGAAGGTGACCTGATTTTGATAACAGCTTTTTCTCAACCATTTAATGTTTTCATTAGTTGTGTTACATTTTCTTGGTTGGTTGGTTGGTTGGTTGGTTGGTTTGGGTTTTTTGGTTGATTTTTTTCTTTTCCCTGTAACTCAGGAGGAAAAAAATGAAGCACAGAAATTGGAGATCTGGAGTTTATGGCAGATCTGATACTGATCTGAGAGGTAACTCTTTTAGCAGAAGGATTAGGTCTTTGAGATCCTCACTGTATTTATGGCTGAAGCATGGGGCTAGAATAACCTGAAAAATACTAAACAGTGAAAACTGGCATTTGTCAGGCAAAAGGAGTTATCAAGCCTAAAATGAAATACATAAAGCACACAGAAATCCAGAACTCTGTAGGAAATGAGACAGAGAAAGGAAAGGGATTTTTATGGTGACGCACCACAAAAAGTGACACACTAAGCTGAACGTGCTGTGGGTTCATAACACTGTCCAACTAGAAGATCAGAAAAGTCTGAGATGAGTCCTGTCACATCTACTTCCAATAGTCATATTAGCTCTGACAGTGATCCAGAATTTCATGGCATAAATTTAAGCAGTTTGCAGTGAGTGCATATTGCCACTAATTTCAATTATCTGTAATTTAGTGGAGTGGAGAAAACCAATGCCAATCCTGTAAATGATCTGCTAAGGAGGGTTACAGGACGAGTTTCTGGCCTGATTGTAGTTTGGTGAAGCACCACTAGTGCAGTACAAGATGTCACCTGCTGAAAACAGGAATGTTAGGCACTGGAAGTCAGTGGCATCTGTGTAAAGTGCCAGGTATAGCAAGGGAGATAAAGCTCCATATTACACTCAGTGTAGTGTAGTGCCATGCACACGGAGTATTTAGTGAGAATGAGATTTTGAGTGTCTCAGATTGGAAACAACAACTGCAAACAACAGTAGTGCTGTGAAACTGTCCCTCTGTCTGGGTGCTGTTGTCGTTTAG
>JACBWW010000004.1:2403666-2559491 GCA_020086605.1 Lanius collurio
GATACCTCGGCTGGATGCTGTTAAATAAGGTTTTAAGAATCCAAAGACAAAGCATTATAGACTGGAGAGGCTGGGACTGCAAGACTGCAGCAAAGGACTCTTTCTTCCCCTGCCTGCAGGCTGCCAAGTGCAGCAGGGCCCCGGTCTGTCGTTAGAACTTGCTCAGAGCCACTTCAGCCCAAATCACCAATGTGATGGTTGACTGGCAGGGGCTTTGGAGGGGGAAAACAGCAATTACAAACTAAATGGAAAGGAGGAAATAATGGAAAAATGGAAGTTATAGAACAGAACTGGCCACAGAGTGAAAAGGGACTTTGTGGAAAATAATAAAGCATCATTACCTTTGCTAGAAGTACATGGAACACTGCAGTAGAAGAACATGAATCATAAAAAGTTATGGCTGCCCCATGCTAGCCGTAGCCTTTGGATCAGATCATGCTGGCCTTTTCTATCAGCCTTTTCTCTGTTCTTCCACAAAGAAAAAAAAAGAGAGGGGAACTCATTGCTGTTCCCATATTCTGCTGGTTCCCCTTCTTCCACTCGATAACATCATCACGCAAATACATCTAATTCAATTTTTCTACATTTCCTGAAGAAAGGTAGTCTCTATAAACTTTGAATCCCCTGGGCTGTCAGAGAGTTGAGGACAGGGGACAAAGTTAATACATTTTCACTTTTCTCTAGATAGTTTTTTTATTTCATTTTGCCTTAAGAACATGTATTCAGTGACCCTTCTAGCTTTTCCACCAGAGATCTGATTACCTTGTAGCAGTCCAGCATAGTTTTCTAAGGGTATTTAGCAAGCCATAAGAACTAGAGATAGAAATAAATATACTTTAAACTACTTCAGCTGTAAGAATGTATAGAAGACCTTATTTACTGTGAAATTAAACAAGGACAGATACCTGTTTACAATCCCTGGCGTGAAGCCAGCAAATGTGTTTCATTACTATGGCTAGAAAGAAAAACATCCTCTACGGACATTTTTTTGAACAAAATAGAATAATTCAAAGAAGTGGAGTGACCTGACTTCTTGTATTAGATTAAAAACTGAAAGTAGGGAAAATAGGATGACTTGGTTAAAAAAAAGGTCTTGAATAATGTTCACAAACAAACTTCTCAACAAACACTAACTCGTTCCATATACCTGCTTTTTTACTGAATATTTGGGGAGAAAAGCTTTAAATGTTCCTTTAAAAAAAGAGAAAAGAAAGAAGAAATAAGGAAGCCATTAGCTAACTGCTGTGTGTCAGCTGGTGAGCTTGATCAGCGGTGCGTTTTACAGGGTTGTGCACTGTCATTATGGTGGTTGATTGTCCCTCAGAAATAAAATATTAGTGTGCATCTGACTGCAGAAGTTCAATAATGGTAGCAGACAGTGGTAATACATTGCAACGAGGGACAGACAGCAGCAGTATCAAAGTACTGACTAATTGTCTGTTTGAGGCCCATCTTGTCCCTCTCACTTTAGCCAGCTGACAAGAAGTGGTTTTTTGTTCTATTACAGATATCTGAGTTTAGATGGGTGCTCTGCCTTCCTCCACTCTGTCCATGTCTTCCTTGGCATAGATAATTGTGACTTTTAATGCCACCCAAGGAAGTCTTGCCCACTATGCAAACTACTTATTCAAAAGCAATTGCTAAGCCAAGAATCTTGCTTTAGGATGCTGCAAGTGGGATGTCCCTCTGCTGCAGCCCTAAATGTCCGATGCACATCTACACCACGAAGTCAGAGCAGAGATGAATTTGTGGTTGTGCATTTGTTTTTGGGGGATGTGGAATTCCTGTATGGAAAAAACCCCAGATGAGCAGTGATAGAGCAGGGTGTGCCAGCAAACAATTTAGTGTCCTGAAATCATAGAACCCTGGAGGGGTTGGCAGGGACCTTAAAGATTTAGCTCCAACCTCACTGCCATGGGGAGGGACACCTTCCATTAGTCCAGGTTGCTCAGGAAATGGAATTCTGCATTTTGATTGGCATCCTGCTTGTCGTTTCCTTCTACCTGCCTGTACATTCTTGGTCTCCCTAGCCCTGGTCTCTATGATTTTCTTTCTTTGGTCTCTTGCGGGTTGGCAGTGCAGCTGGGCTCAGGGATGCAGGTTGGCTCTGCCACTCTCTCAGCCACACGGGCATCAGCTGCCTCCTCTTTAAACCCCCTGTAACAGGGGGAGCCCTGCTGCAGGAGAGGACTCATTATCCCCGGCATAGTGTGTGCTAATGAGTCTAAATAGGTTCTGGAGGAAGCTCCTGCCTTTCCAGCACACGTGGTGGGTGGAGTGCAGTATCTCATGACATCAACGTCCCGTTTGCTGGATCGGGCTCGCTGAAGTGCACGTTTCAGTGGGAAAGGGAAGACAAATGGATAGATTTCTAATTTCTTGCCTGTTCCTTCCACAAACAACCTTTCCCTCGAGCCTGCAGATTTATCACAGCTGAGAGGGAATTCTGTGGCAGCTTTTTATTAAAATATTGGCAGCCTATTACTGCTCCTTACAAATGATGCAGATGGATCACCGACTGAAACAGTGCTGAAAGGCAGCTCTGTCTGAGGTGAAATGCTCTTTGTCCATCACTGCTACCTGTACTTTTCCTCACTGGAAAGCAGATTTAAAATTGTTTTTTAATATACTTTGCCTACCTCAGCAAATCAAGATCCTGAAAGTTATTCTGGAGGCTCCCTTATCTTTTAACCAATATCTATGGTCTGTGGCTGTCCTGACCTTGAATTGGTTACTCGTGCATTTCTCACATCAAGATTAGATTATTGCGACTGCCTCCTGACAGCCTGGCCTGATAAGACCCTGTACAATTTCCAGCTGGTGCTGAATGCTGCTGCCAGGCTCCTGTAATAGAGAGATGAGCTCCACATTTCACCTCTGTCCAAAGCACTGTGTTATTTGCCAGTTAAGCAATATATCGACTTGAAGAGTCCCCTGTTAAAGATGAACTGCACTTTTTACCCACACTTACGCCTTTGAGAAGTGAGATGAAAGCATGGGTAGGTGCTGCCTACCCCGTGTAATGGTGCTAGGAAGGGCACTTGGCACCTGGCCTTATGTCCCCTGCATTAGCTACAGATTATTTGTGGCTTATCTCTAAACAGGATGGCATGAGTCCAGCCTGTTTTGTTCCATATCTTTTTAATTTCCTCACCTAATAGTAAAGCCTGGATTGGTGATGTCTGTAGGGTCCTGGCTGCCCTGCCTCACAGAGTGGCCTCTCCTGTATTTTGCAGCATTGGATGCAGGAGCTGCTGCTGTTTGGGCTGGAGGCAGAAGGGGCTCTGTGGCCAAAGGCAGCAGTTCTGAGCCTGCACTCCAGAGCTCAGCTCACACACAGCCTGCTCGAGCAGAGCGTGTGGATCAGGCATCACATGCCATAAACCACAGAGTGTTACTACAAAAACCATGAGCCTGCAGGAAACTGCACTGTGCCAGGTGAAAAATGGGAGGTAGCAGGGCTTTACAGGAGCAAAAGGTGCAGGGAATGGTTGAAATGTGTTATTGTGCATAAACTAATAAAAACCAAGGTGGGAGAAGGACTTCTTGACTTCTGAGCATTGAGATGTTCCTTTTTTCCCAGTATTTAAAAGTATTTTCAGCTTCTGTGATTGGTTGGAAAAAGGAAAATAGGTTTTGGCATTAAAGCTGTTGATATTCTTTCTTGATTCTATTTTCTTTTCTTATAACTATAAAGTTTTACATCCTTGATATCTGGGACATACTGAGAGAGAGAGAGGAGGAACTGCAAGTTTTCACAAATAATGATCCTCCCTACCTCCCCTGGGCTGACCTCTTTGCTTCCTGCTCCAAATAGGCTAAATGAGCCTCTCTCCCCCAAAGAGGGATTAACCCCTCTTCCAGTCTGCCAAGTAGCTGGTAGATTTTCCATCACCAGAAACTTTACAGTCTTTTCTTAAAAGACATATTGTGAATTAAATAAATATTTGTTTATTTGTTTTCTGAGTGTGTATTTTTCCCCCCAGTGGTTAGACTTACAGGCAAAAGTGGATCCTCCAGGCCGTTTAATCTTTGATAACAATAAAATGCCAGTGATAGAGACAAGGTGTATGCTTCTCTCCTGTCCCCCACCAGATCCTGAGGTCACTCAGCCTTCACAACACTGAGCTTGAGGCTATATAAGATTCAGTATTGCTACTCTGTGATTGTACAGATGCAGGTAGAATGAGTTGTCACTGAAAATGAATTTTGCTGTGCCCTCAAGAGGGGTTTTATATTGTTAATTAACTTTATATTAGCTGGGAACTTTTTATCTGCCATTAGTTGCAAAGGCAAAAGTGAAATACTACAGACCTCATGGAATCACTTCTCCCTCCTCAAGGTCATAACTCTGCAAGGAAAGAAGGATTTTGTGTTACTTTTGTTGTTTGAACCTTAAGAGTGGAGAGGGTGGTCAGTGAACTACAGATGCGTGTCACTGGTGAGAATCTCTTGGGATTGAATCAGTGAGAAACAAAGTAGGGAGAAGTTAGTAAAAATTATGTGGAGGTGCTTTGCTTTAACTTCCTCTGCACATTTTTTTGCCAGGTTTTGTAGCTTCCACAATCCAAAGGCTTCTCTTAAATACCAAAAAATAAAAAAAAAAAAAACAAAAAAAGGAGAAATGCTTCTAAGCAGATGAGCTCAATCTGTTTCAAGAAATATCATGTTCACCAAGCGTATGCACAGTACTCAAATTAGTTAATTTCTTCTTAGCAATGATAGCTCTAGAATGCCCTTGACCTTCCAAAGAGGAGAAATTTCTACTACTGCAGCATATAGGATTTTAATATTAAAAGAGGTTAAATAGCAAAGAGTGGAAAGCTCTTTGCTTCCTCTTTGGTAAGAAGTGATCTAATGCCAGCAATTTCCATGGCAACTGCAAACAGACTGTCCTGTTCACTTCCATGTTATAAATAAAACAAAAATATTCTCTAAATTACATGCTGTCCCTACATGTATTTGCTATCACCATATTCAGCAGACACTGGGAAATATTTCTGTACACATTTGTAAGAAAAGATTACAAGATGTATGCAAACTGCATAGCCTTGGTGGGCTGTTTTCCTTTGAGGAAATATTAAAAATAGCCTCAAAACAATGCCATCCTTTTTATTGCTGATACTCTCAGAGTTTCACAAATAATTACAAGTTCCAAACCTATACCTTTTCAGCATCTAGTGTACACAGTAATAAACTTTCAGGAGTGCAATTTTAAACAGGAGCAGAAAATAATTTAAAAGAGGGTCGGTGATTATTGGGACTTTTGCCTTTATATTTCTGATGGGGTGCACACAACGGAAGGACAGTGGCTTTGTGTTCTAATTTTGTACATATTCCAGTAATCCAGACCTACTTTCTGTGCTCTCACTGCACCTTGCATTCTGTTCTGTTCTCTGTAGTGGGTTAGTCCAAATCATCCCCTACTTACTTATTTTACCTCTGTGATATAAGGAGAAAGCAAAGTAGGCACAAACTTAAAAGACTATAAAGACGTTTATTAACAGACCTAAAAGAAAGAAACAAAGGTCAGAATCAGACTAAACCCTCAGAACACCACTCTCCCCGCCCCCTCCACTTTTTTCTCCCTTCTCTTACTGACAATGGGAAAACAACTTTCAAGACTCTCAGTCAGCTTAGCACCTCTATAATAGTCTTTTTCAGTTCAGAGAGAGAGGAGTCTCTGAATCTCTCTTGCTTATGCTATGGAAATGTTCCCACAAGAACAACTCTCTCATGGCTGGATCTTCACATCAAGGCCACCTCTCAGGTGGTTCTCTGTGTGCATGTAAAGAGTCCCTTCCCACAAATCACAGCTTTCCCACATCTGCATTTCGAGGATTTCAGTTTTTGAGTTCATGGGGTACCAATTTAAAGCTGAGCTGTTTGAAGCAAGGTTCTCTTCACTTATCTCTAGGAAGCATCTTCATCCCTAGACACATCCTCATCTCTAGGGACAGAGGTTGTCCTCACACACATCCTTCTAAGTTCCCTTCTACTGAGGTCTGGATCAATCCATGTCAAAGGGAATCACCATGCCCCTCCACCCCCTCCAGGTGACGGTAAACTGAGTCCTGCACTCTGGAGCCAAAAAAAAAAAATGGAGAAAAGATACATTCACAATGTCCATAGCAGCATATCACTTTGCTGCTTCGGACTCCAGCAGAGGTACCTTGGCTCACAATTGCTCTACCCCTCCATGCTTTATGAAATTACAGCAGGGATCCTAATAATCCAGTTCATTCCCCTAGGTTTGCCACAGAATTTCAGTTTCTAGACTTGAAGCATCTTCTCTTTCCCCTCCCTCAGGGTTTCAGCCCCTCATTCTTCACTGACTTTGGTGCTTTCAGGATGTTTTCTTCATATTCCTTCATCTTTCCCCTGGGAGAGGATCAATGTCTGCAGGCTCATCTGTTCTGGAGAAACTTTACAGCATTTAAAGAGTTAATCTCACCTGGCTGCTTGCAGCTTGCAGCTGGACTTGCTTATCTCCCTTGGTCCCATGATCTCTGCCTGGCAGCTGAAGCTGGGCTGCAGTGGTGGGGGTGCTGTGCTGCCAGGCCCCTCCATGGGCAAAGCCAGGGTCCCCCAGATGGAACAGGGCTGCCTGGCTCCAGGGCTGTCCCCTGGGGCAGCTGAAGCTTGGATGCAGTGGTAGGGGGGCAACACTGCCAGGCCCCTCCGTGGGCAAAGCCAGGGCTGCCCCAGATGGAATGGGGCTGCCTGGCTTCGGGGCTGTCCCCTGGGGCAGCCAAGCTGGGCTGCAGTGGTGGGGGTGCTGTGCTGCCAGGCCCCCTCCATGGGCAAAGCCAGGTTCCCCCCAGATGGAACAGGGCTGCCCAGCTCCAGGGCTGTCCCCTGGGGCAGCTGAAGCTGGGCTGCAGTGATGGGGGGGCTACGCTGCCAGGCCCCTCCATGGGCAAAGCCAGGGCCACCCCAGATGGAACGGGGGTGCCCGGCTTCGGGGCTGTCCCCTGGGCCAGGCCAGGCCATGCTGAGCAGGGCCCGGCACAGCCCGCCAGGCCACGCGGGCTCCCAGCTCCAGCCACCTGTCCGAAGGCTGGAAGTCAAAGAGAGATTTTCTGGCCTCTGTCTTTCTTAAAATGTGATTCTCAGAGGTGTGTCAAACTTTTAAGTGGCTTAAAACTTGCCAATAATTAAGCCAGGAAATTGATTGGTTCTAATCAGAATCAGAAGGACGTCTTTGCAAAACACCATTTCCGTGTCAAACCACGATATTCTGACACTAAAAAATGTCTATTTGAGTTCACAGGAACTCTTTAAGTGTGGGCAAGCCTTCATCCTGCCCTTCTTCAGGTCTGGGAAGTGTCTTCTCCATGTGTACAGCTACAGGGCTCTGGCAAGGCTTTAGAGCAAGGGATAAAGCTTCTTGTGCAAGAGCAGCTCAAGAACTTCTCTGAGACTCCTCAGCCCCAGCTGGCATTTGGGGAGAGGGCAGGGCCTGCAGAACTGTACTGCTCACTGCCTCCTCCGGGAGGAGAGGTCTGGTTTTTGACTGTGGGGTGGCCATCCCAAATGCCCCTTCCCTGCCATAAGAGAAGGCCTGGGAGATGTGAGACAAGCTCTTTGAGACAGCTGCTGCTGTTAACTCAAGGCTGAGGTGACCTTGGAGGAATAACCAGTGCTACTAAAAGTAGAAAGGTGCATGAGACCGAAGCTGTCACTCTCCATAGGGTTTCTGCTGGCACTGCCCTGTCCATTTGCTGCTTGTTCAGAATTCAGCAGTGCAATTGCTCATTGGCCAGAGATGCTGACATCCTACTGTGCTTCCAGTCTGCTGGCTGAGCGTGGATGAGCAGATCACTTGACATTATGGGTTTTTAAAGCACTTTTGAACTGGCCTTGCCTGTATTGACATGCGGGTTCTGGGGCTAAATTACATCACCAAGTATGTGTGCTCCTATGTTGAGATAGTGTGAGATGTAAATGCTGCAAAGGAGACTAGTTTCCACTAATGCCATTGAATTATATCTATCTCCTAACTTAAACTAGAAAATTTTGGCCTGTCTTATTGCTTTCAGGGAGAAATGTATTATTCTTCCTGTGCAAGGAAATATTTCTTGGTTTTTCAATCTCTTTATTACAAGATGATGTTAGGTTTGGTTGCTGAGGTTAGTTGCATTTTACTGTGCTTGTATGTGTGTAAAGAAGGACACAAGTAGATAAAGATTTATTTTTGTGTTATGTATTTTCGTTCTTGTTAAAGCTTCCACAGGCTGAACAGAGGTTGCAAATGCAGCATAATAAACACCTTGGCACAGCAGTGAGGATATAATAGATTCTGTTTATTAGAGATGAATTTTTTTTCAATTAAAATTGCAGGCAAGGTTTCTAATTATGGTACAAATTATTTCAAGCGTATTTTGCTTCACTAAAAATCTGTGTAGGGGACAGTGCTACACTTGAATCAGAACTGGGAATCCAGCCAGGAATGTGACCCCCTTGATCCCTTCACTTGGGGATATTTAAAAGCACAATTGAGGGTGAGGCAGAGGAGGAAATATCTCCAGTTTCTGTTGTTCAGTGCTGAATCCTGCCTCATGCCAGGCTTGACTCAGCTGCCTCAGGTTCCACCTTCCCCTTGCTTGCATGGGAGATCCCTGCTATTTACACTAAAAATCCCTGCAATGCTCTTGAAATTATGCTGACAAGTTTAACTGTTTTTGTAGTGTCAGACACACCATATGCTAGTCTGTGAGTTTGCACTGATTTTTAACTTTAAAGGAATAGGGAAATGGTGAGGACCTCTGCTAGTGCTGTACCTTCAGTAGGGAAGGAGCTTCCCATGTTACCTGTGCCACATGAAGTGCAGGCTGGTGAGGGTGCTCATGGTTTGGCCAAACTGGGGTAATTTTGGGGTCCATGAGGGATTCCAGTCCCATGACTCAGTGCAGGAGATGCTCTGTGGCGCCAGTCTCAGTGATTTGTGAGATGGGCACTCTCCTGATGCTGCAAGCTGCCTGTGAAGGGGTGGAAAAGGGGACAATATGATCTGGATGATGCTGCAGGGTGTTATTCAGCAAAGAGGTGTGCACAGGGGAAGAAATTTCAAATAATTGTCCATACCTCATTTCACTGCTTTCAAATACATTGTCAGAGCTCTGGGGGAATTAATGAGCCTTAATGGCTCTGTTGAGCCTCACCTGGAACTGACACCTCTGTCAGAGGCTCCATTTAAGCTCAAGGTTGTGCTCTCAGTCCCTGCATAAGCTTTGCTATAGGTGATCCCACTTCCTTGGTGCTGTAGCAATCTGCTCTCAGGGTTGGACATCATCAATGTGCCTTGTAGATTGTTTCTAGGCCTGTATTTGGCATTGATTTCTGGATGGACTTTGGACCCATGTTGTAGCCCTGCCTCCAGCCCTGCCTCCAGCCCTGCCTGTGGTTCTGAGTCCATTTATTCCTGATTAGACTCCCTGGTTTTCCCCTGGATGGACAAGTCCAGCTACCTGGACTTGTCTTGGACTGTGGATAGACACCAGGATCCATCTCTGCCCACCATGTCCAGACTCTTTGGGGCTGTGCCTGTTGGTGAGAGCACTGCCAAGGGCTAGATCACCCTTGCTCCTGTGTGTTCCTGCCTGAGGGAGCAGCCTTCCCTTGCTGCTTCCTGGCACTGGCTCTGCAGAGCTCTCTGCTCCCATGACCTTCTCAGCTGCCTCCCCATGTGCCATAACTACCAGTGGGGCTGTGATGGCTGTTACCAGCTTACCCTGGACCTCAGAGGCAGTGGATGGCAATGTGGTAACCAAGGACTGGCTGGAATGGTGACCAGAGATCTTGCTGTTTGCAAATATGACTGTAAGTCATTCATCCTACTCCATAAATAGCTGACAGCCCAGGGTCTCTTGAGCTCTCCTGCACAGCAGTAGGCTGCACACCAGATCTCCCCTTGAGGGGGCACATATCAGGGTTACTCCTTGAGGATGAGAGGTTCCTTGCTGCAGCACATTCTTGGTAAGTGATTAATAGCATGCTAAACTTTGAAATCTTAGCTGAATGATATAATGGATTGATTGTGCACACATAGTTTCTTAGACTTAAACCACGGAGTGAGTCTAGGGCTAAGTCTGGATCCAGCTGCACCTGAACTCTCTTTGGAGAAGCTGTTTAGGACACAAGGGAATCTTTTCTGAACCTCGTGACTTAATAGGAGAGTTTCCCTGACAGTTTTGTTTCCTCTATGCAGTAAATACTCACGTGTACCTTGCCATCAAAACTTGTTAAACCACTGTCTCATTTGCTATCACACTTCATTAAATTGCTGGTTTATATCAATGAACATATTGTTACTCCTCCCAGTGTGGCACTCCATGCATGACACCTGCCTATCACTTCCCAGTGTCCATGTCCTCACCAAAGTGCTGTTCCTGCCACTCTTGAGTTGTCTCCTGGGGGACATCTACCATAAACCAGGACCTCTGTGTTTTAGTGCCCAGACCATCGCCATCAGAGTGTGTCTCAGATCTCAGCACATGGTTTGTTCCTTCTCTCCTGGCGTTGTCACTTCTCACAAAAGACCAAGCACCTATGGGTATCACTTGCCCTGGAGTCTGCCAATGGACAGTAGGATATAAACTGGGTTCTTCCTTCTTTGCTAGGTAATGGTATTCTGTTAGCCCCTCCATGGAATTCTCTTCATAGCTTTATGTGGTTGGAATGGGGAGAGTGGTGAGGACATCCCATCCTTTATCTTTCTTTGGGGAGATTTAAGTAATTGACATATCTCAGTGGGTATCAAGGGAAAGGGGAAAAAAAAAAAGATCCTTCAAGCCTCTCCAGTTGCTAAGAGACAAATGCTTCAACTTTGAAAGCTTCCATCCATGCAGGGGATATTATCCTGGCAAATTGGACTTTCAAATCTGGCAGCAAGGGAAAAAAGATGATGTCCAAAAAATACGGGTCATTTAGGTGATGTGATTTCAGAGACTTCTGTTCTCCTGCTCTAGGAGGGCAGGGGGCTGTTCTGGCTAGTGAACACATGTGACTACATTATGTGTAATAAGTTCACTTGTGAGCATTTTGCTCCTGTGCTCACAGCTTGGCCAGGTGACCCCCTTTCTTTCCTTCTTTCCGGCACAGTTAATTTTTAACTCATCTTTTGTGTACAAAGCCTGATTATGTAGTCAGGCCGTGTGTAGCCCTTGCTTTGAAGCCCAGAGCAGGTTTATATGCAGATGGAGTGCATGATTGAGCAGCAGTTTCAAGATTTATACCCACGGGACCTGCAAGCCCCCCTTGCAAGGTCCCTCCCCTGACTGGCACAGAAGGGTGAAGCACAGAACCTGCTCATCTGTAGCATTTGTGTCTGGAATAGCAGCTATCTCCCTTCATAACTTCTCTGGCTGTGTAACTCTCTTTAAAAGCACTGCTGTTGATTGCCCATCAAGTGAAGATTTAGGGAGGATGCTTTAAAGGCTGTGACCTCTTCTCTTTTTGATGTTCAGACTCTCTGCATCATGTGACAGCAGGCAAGGAAACACTAACATTATTGCACTGCTCCTCTCACCAGGCCTGGGATGCTCATGGCATGTTTGCAGAGGGTTGCAGGCAAACCTCCGAGCCACCTGTGCCCTGTAAAATGGGCTGGGAGGCTGGTGTGTATCCAGACAGGTGCTGGTTGTGGTGCCCTTGTTGCCACTTCTGTGCTGCAGGATGTCCTGCTGACAACACTGCTCTGCTGGGCCACAGTCAACCAGCTGCAAAGCTTGTGTTTGCAGGGCAGTGTGGAGCAGGATTGGGATCTGGAGCTTCTGAGTCCTGCACCTTCCTAGGGGCAAGGCTTTTGTTGCCCTGGGGCTTTCGTGGTCTCTGACAAATGATGTCCTTGCAGAGACAAACACCTAGATATGTAGCTTGGACACAAAGTGTTGGCAGTAGCAGCTGGTTATTTAGCAAACAGGGGTTTCAGTGTTAGCCACAGGTCACCAAGAGGTGCACTTGCACATTGTTGATTTGAAAGTATGGAAAGGACCCAGAGTCTCAGAGGTGTCAATGTAAATTCTGCCACTTGTGCCACTTGAAACATCTACATCAGATATGGGTTTGAGTACAAAGACTTCACATTGCTGAGTTCTGGCTCAAAAAGTTGTCTTCAGACTTTTCCTTAAAGGCACAGGAAATGACAAAACCCAATGTATTTGCAATATAAAATGTACAGACTACAAAAATGTCATAGAATCCTAGGATTGTTAAGGTTGCAAAAGAGCATTAAGATGACCAAGTCTCAACCCAGTGCCACAACCATGTTCACCATTAAATCATGTCTTCAAGTGCTGTGGCCAGATATTGCCTGCATCTCTCAAACAGTAGCTTTGGAGAATGACCAGTAGTGGCCATCTAAACTAGATGCTTTTTATTTTATTTGCTAAATAGAACATAAAAGAAAAGCTAGAAAATACACTAAAAGTGAAAAGGAGATGTATGAAAAAGGGAAGAAAAAGAGGGGTTTTGATCTTTAGCTGGTGTTTGCGGATAAAGTTGAAGCAGAGCTAATGTCAGAGACTCTTCCCAAAACAGTTTCCTTTCAAGAACAGGACAAAGGGTCAGCCTTGTCATGGTGGCTTAGAAACTAAAGGAGGAGATGAGTATCATAGGCTGTGTGTTAGAGTTCATGCTTTTCAGGTCACCTGTCCTCCTGGGACTTGTGTTGGATAAGGTATCCTGCGAAGCGGTGACAGACCCATCCTGTTACTATTTTGCTCTCTGGTTTCCAGCATGGCCAGTTTGGGCTTGTCACACTGGTCCCTGCCCTTCCTGTTTACCAGGTGCGAGCCAAACTCAGTCATCTCTGAGCACAGTCCCTGACCTTCCTGTTTAGGTGAACTCAATCAGTCAATAAGTTTCATTGACTTTTCTGCGCAAAGTCACACCAGAGGCTGATTTTCATTTCTCTTGGACAAGAGGGCGTGGCCACATGTCCAGCCTCATTCTTGATGCTGTTCTTACTGTGCAGAGAGCTCTGCATTTTCACCTGAAGAAGAACCAGCCCAAAGCATTCTAGTTTTCCAGGAAATTAAGACTCAAAGCCAAACTTTTGCAGTTTTTTTTTCCCAGCTTTTTCCCCTTTTCCTTTGCTGCTTAATTGGAATCTCCTGTCAGTGTGCATTCCTAATAGACTTTTGTGAGCACAGGTCCTGAACCCTATATGGTAATGTAAAACCATTGCTCTGTGCCGTAAAAGATGGGAAATGTAATCTTCTGGGTCCTGTGACAGCATCTGCTCATTACTATATGAACAATGAGAGAAGAAACATAAAAGGTGCAATGTACATTTATTTCCAGACACCTTGTTTAAAAAGTAATGGGCCCAATTCTTACTCCCTGCAAGAGCTGATGGGGACACTTTGGTGTAAGAGACCTCCAACTCGAAAGGAGGATTGCTTAATATGACTGAGATTTTTTTTTAGTAGTCTAAATTTCTCTCACCTTCTACCTTTTAATATAGCTTGTCATTCAGGCTGCTTTGAGTATTGTTGTGCATTTATCAAAGAGTGCATGGCAAGGCATTTCCTACAATTAAGTGAATCTTGGGACATTTGTCTCAGAATCTTTCTAGCCTGAAGTTTTTTCTTCTGTCTCAGACCTGAAGATGAGCTGCAGGGCTTTTTCCACTTGCATCTGTGTGTGTGAAACTTATTTATTTTATTTTTCAAAGACATCTCTTCCTGAAAACCTCCCTCATTCTCTCACATCTGAGGCTGTAACAGAAGACCTATAAAGGATAGTTTTACAGGGGAAAATGTCTTCAGAGTCCATCTTTTGACTTAGAATATGGAATCTGTTGGGATGCAAACAATCTTCTGATGCAAGTGGATGGTGTATTGCTTCTTTGACTCACTTTGTGTGCAGTTATCACAGAATCATCAAGGTTGAAAGAGACCTTCAAGGTCATCTAGTCCAACCATATCAGGTCTGTGATGTTAAATGCAATGAAAAAAAGACCAGACTTGCTAAATATCAAGCAAAGAAGCCTTAACTATAGCTAGACCAACCAGACAATCAAAACATTGATGTCACTTTTTTTTTTTCTTGCATTTTGCAGGTACTGAAGTAGCTAGAATGACAGCCTCCAGACAACAGAAAGAACACAAGTAATGCATTTTCCTGTTGGACAATGCCTTCCCTCTTCTCCTTTACTGTCCTTTTCTGCCTCTGACCTGTCTGCTGGCAGCAGGCCAGCTACAAAGTCCCTGGTATCCGATCTTCTGCTATCCTCTTACCTTCCCTGCTGCAGCCTGCAGATCCCTGTGCTATCTGACCCTGTTTGAAGTCTCAGTGTGATGGACTCCATTTCCCTATCAGCCCTGCCAGTCTAGCTGGTTTCAGCATTTCAGCAATCTCCTATGTGGGTTGTTGCATTACCCATAAGGAGTGGAGTTTCATGCTGGAATTTTTATGCCCTACTTATTTTTAATCCCTCTCTACCATCAGCACCTTTGCCAAAAAGTGGAGTTGAGTTTTGCAAGCATTGCTTTGATCTGACTTATACCTTAGGTAACATCTGTATCAGCATTTGCATATTGATTCCTGGTGGAAGGGTTCATAAGCCAGATTACCTTTAAAAAGCAAGAGCTGTTTTCCAATAATAATTTCTTTGTCTACTAATAAACACAAAGACACAGACACAGGCACACCTGGGTTTTGGACATACTTGCAGCAATTTCCTCCAATCCTGCTGTGTCTCTTTGTTTTAAGGAAAAATGAATGACACTGGATTCTGATCAGGAGAAGGCAATCCATCCTAGTTCTATTTGAAGATCTTTCTAAAACAAACATGACTAATTTGAAAGCGTAAGCCCTTCAGCTATCAAAAGTGTTTAGCTCATCACATTTCTTAAGTCCCAGTTAAATTCCACATAATAACGGTGCTGTGTAGGTATTACCCTTTTCCTTTGCTATTTCACCCAGGATGAAGCCAAAACCATGGTTCCTTTGAATCCTGTTTCCAGAGGGAGGTACCATCTAATGGGAAAACTGCTCTTTTAGAGTGGTGCTGGGTGGAGACAGATGTGTATTACAGTGCCACCACAGCTGTGCTGTGACGTGTCACATCACATACTGGTAATTAAGGAGTAACGTTTTGGGTCACCTTGGTACAGTAAATCCACTTAGCAGGTTTTCCCTGAGAGGGTTTGGTATTACTCTAACCAGCCCTTCCCTGCAGAAATCAGTAGCTCATTTTTAAAGCTTTCCTTCCCCCATTTTCTCTTGTTGCTGTGTATTTATATATAGTTATTGGTGTAAGAGTGTTGGGGAGGAAGGGAGGAAGAACACCATAAAACCCAGGCTGTTTGTATTTCATAGATCTAATTACTGCATGTTGACATGGAAATATATACAGGCACGTGAATGTATATTAGAATTAGGCAAATACAGCACAAATATATCCATGTATGTCCTTCCAAATGAGCTCAACCAGCTGAAATGTCAGTGATTGATTTTCTAGTGGCTGCAGTTGCAGCCTTACTTATTGGTTTGTTTGTGAACAGATGAGAAATCGAGATTTTATCCCTCCATAATTTCTGCAGAAAGGAGAAATTGTAGCAAATATACAGTAAATAATTATCCATGAGAGTGTTTGTACAACAGATGATGCTATGGCCTTTCTGAAATTTACTTGTAACTTGGGGAGTTCATAAGGAAAGAGTGAGAGCACTCATGGGCAGTCACAAAGTTGGCATCATGCAGTGTCCCTCACCTCTGACAGTGTGTTATTTCTCTTTGTTCTGGCAAAGAAACAACAGCCTTTTCTATTCAAGAGTATGAAATATTTCCTAAGATTTTTTTAAAGGCCTTGTCTGTTCACAACCTGTTTGTGTGGTGTCTGTAGCAATGTACAGTGTACAGTGTCTTCTCCTGTAATGTGACGTGAAACTGAGGAACGCCCTGCTGCAGGATGTTCTGGATGCTGGGAGTTCATATGAGCTTATGGGGAGGTTGGACAAGTTAATGGGGAAGAAATAAATGCAGATTTAGCAAACACCGGAGAAGCACCTCAAGCCCCTCTGCTGCTGGAGGTCTGAGCCTCGGGCTGCTGGTGATCAGGGAAGTGTTCTTGAAGCATCTCAATGCCCTGTTTTAGAACTCTCCCCTGTGTATCTGCTGTAGTTTACTGATGGAGACAGGTTACCACTCTCCCCTGCACAGCTTTTCCATTCTTGGATCCCATGAGGGAACTGTGAGCTCTGTTAGTGAGGCTGGGATGTGTGAGTTGTTGTGTCCAGCCAGCACACACGGGTGACAATGCAAGGAAATATTTTAAATTTTATGTAACTCCTTCTGGGGCCAGGTTTAAGTTCTCTCTTGGATCAGGGCAGACATAAACAGGCTATTTCTGAGCTAGTTAAAAAATGCAGCTTGCATTCCTAAACTGATCCATTGCACATTTAGGAAAAATAGAATAAAAGTGATGAAAATCACTGCCTTGGCTGGTAATTTGTGATCAGACAAAAAGTTCGAATCCTGGAATGATGACTTGTTCTTCCAGCTGTAGTGCATATGCAGACACACAGAAAAAATGTCAATGAATATTTCATTCCTATTAAATTATCAACAAACTCCATGTGTTGCACAGATAACAGGAGGGACCAATGTGCTGAACAGAGGTGCCTTGTCATCACTATCTAGGTTTAATTCTGCCCCAATCAAATCAGTAAGAACTTTGCTACTGATTTTGTCAAAACCAGGATTTTTGTCCTGAAGTATCAAACTGCAGGAATTTAAGCACCTATCTTTACATGGTCCAGATTGGAAACATAATGTTTCTTTCAGTGAAATAAAGAGGCAATACATTCCTACTGGCTCATCAGCTTAAATTTCCTCTCACGTATTTCTAACAGCAAGGAAAGGGAAAAAAAAAAGAACAATGAAGCAAAAGTAGTATGTTGAATTAATAATACAATTTATACACTTAAAGGAATTTTAAAAATATATTTCCATAGAAATTGCTTCAGAAATACATCAGAGGCACAAATTAGACCCTCTGAGGTATGAGTAAATGCGAGGATGTAACACATGGTAATCGAATCATGTCATTTCATAGACACGGAGGTGATCAAAGCATTAATAAAAACTGCAAGGTCACCTTGAATAGAGGATTCAGTTTTGAGTGCCAAACATCTCTTTCAAACATTTATTTTTGGCTTGTGAGACTTGCAATGACTTGGGAAAATGTTGTCCCTGTGCATGAGTCACCATTAGTTCAGCGAAATACAAGGCTGAGGATGTGTCTGCACATCCCACTTGGTGGAGCTGACCTGGCCTCCACGGGGCTGTGAGCAACCCCAGTGAAAAGGATAAAAAGGTACAGCAAAAGGATGGGTCAGGCTGATCCTGCAGGATTCTCAGCCCAATCCTTTTCCTTCATCAGACATAGACTGTGCCAAATATAGACAGCTAAACCCCCAGGGTTTCCAGGTGGCAGAAAACTGTGGTAGGTTTTTTTTCCTTCTCAGTCTAAAACAAGCCTTCCTCTTTACTTCACATGAACCAGAAAATCTAAGAAAAGACTGTTTTAGACACATCAACACAGCGTTTCCGAAATGAAATCTGCTCCCCAGATGCTGCAGCTTCTCAGAGAAATCGATGATCTTGTCAGTTTTGCTGCTGGTAGCAGCTGCTCTGTGTCTCAGGAATTGTGGCTGGACTGGTGCCAGTGCCAGTCAGGCTTTCACAGTCCCAGCTCTCCATCAGAGACCAATCCACTTGGGCTGCTGGGCTGCTGTCCCAGGACCACCAGCTTTGGAGGAATGTGCAGGAGGGATCTAGCCCAGGGCTGGGCCAGCAGCCAGTGAAGCCACTTGGAACCTCTGACTCTGAAGGTCCCAAGTCCCATCCCATGGCCATGACTTGGAGACAAGGCTCTTCTGCCCTGGAGTGATGTGCTGGATGCCATGCCCCAAACCCAGAACCTCAGGAAACCCCATCCTCAACCCTGACACCACCCATCTCATGAGTCATTCCCAAACCTGGAACTCCACACTGATTGCAGTTCCCCAAACTCAGGTGTATTTCCTGAGTTCTTGGGCCACGGGGTTTCCATTGCATCAGATTCCTTGGTTTCCCCAGGGGATGTTTTTGACACACTCTGAAGGGTTCCATCAGATATAGATACAACCTCTTGGCTGTGGTGTGGTTCCTGATTTATGTGGGCAAGAGTGAGACAAACCAGGACCTGAAAGTGCTTGAGTAGAACTAGTTAGGAAATATCTTGTTTTAATGTTGCAAGAGTTGAGGAAAATAGTAAGTACTTGTAATTTTTATAGGCAGAATTTAGTGAAGAACTTTTCCTGGGAAATTGCAAGGACTTTTTTGGCTCTGAAGCTTTACGTTTTTTGATGAGAACCCCTTGAAAATATTGAATCAAAATCTGCTCTGGGAAAACTGATTTAGAATCAGAAGACTTTCTGAAGCAATCTAGTTTCCTTGAAGAGATTTTAAGCTTAGTAGAAAATCCAATTTTCTGTTGAGAAGAAAATATTGTCAATTGTTCTGGATTTTGGTGCAGCTCTTCAGTTCCCCTGGGGTGGAATAGTATGAAGTAATCTTAATGGCTATCTGAAAAATAGTTGAAAAATTGAGTCTTTCCAAGGACCAGGAGGTCATTTGGCCAAGAAATGAAGGAGAGAAGGCTGGAGTAGAAGACTGCTGAATCCTGGCTGGAAAGATGGTGTCTCAGTGACTGTTTCTGTAGCTCGTGTTACATTCTGTGTGGTAAAACTCCAGGCTGATGAATTGCAACCTAAATATGCCCCCAGTGGACCATTACTGAGTGTGGAAACGTTATTTATATTTTCCAAATAATTTCAAACAAAACAACCCCTGGCTAATGAAAAAGAAAAATTCGTCACCAAATCCCCTCAGTCCTATTAAGTGTTCCTGCTCGAGGAATATCATGATCTGCAGAAGAACATGGTCCTTGTAAGAAACAGAATAAAGTGCCTTCATGCTGCTAGTGACCTCAGCTGGAATTCCTGGTTGCTGGAGAAATATTGGCCTGTGCCTCCAGGGGAGGCTGTTACGTGCCCAGCCTGCTCTCCTGACACAGGACTAATGGTTGTTTGTAAATGCTTCCAGCTTTAGTGGCACAGAGGGTGCAGGCCCATGTCAGATATTAATTACCCTGTGAATAAATACAGAGGTAGAAACTCTGGTTTTATCTCTAGCTAGGTAGTGGATATTTACTCTGCTTTCCTCAGTACTGCTTTTCATCTTGGTTTCATTGCATCAATAAGTGCATTCAATAAGTGCTTCTGCAGCCTCCTTGCAGCCTCCTCTCTTCTAGGATTCAACCACTCATGTAGCTTATAAACAAAGCAATTAAAGTAGATATTATCAATAAAAGAACATTTGAGGAGTTCCTTCATTTCCAAAGACTTTCCACAATTCATATTTGCCTTCACATGGATTATGTGTGTGGATGAAATTAAACAGGATGCCATGCTGCTGTGCATATAGAATGCATATTCACATCTCCTTATACCATAGATTTTTATAGCAGTTAAATTTCCTTTTCATTATATTTGATTTGCTAAGATGAAGGCTTGTTTTATCAAAACTAATTACATGGTATGTATTTAATGTTCTGTCCCTAAGGTTTTCATAGTAATAAAATTGATTGTTACTGATTAAAATGGTTCTATTACATCAGCTTAATGTCACTTGAGGTGAATGCGGTATTAGAAAAAAGGCCATTAAAAATGTTGAATAGGGAACACAGAGGCAAGGATTAAAGAAAGAGAAAAGATTTTTTGAATGGGCACTCTTTAATAAAAAAAATTAATGATCAAGAATTTTAAAACATTTGACATGGCAGGGAGAGATATTTGAGATGTGTACAAAACCTTTGTGTTGTTATTAGTTTCATGCAATTTATTGGTTTACTATTCTCCATCTCCTAGATAAATGTTCCATATATAACCTTAAAAACAGAGTTTATATTAATTTCTTGTGTAATTACAGGCCTGCCAAATAGAGATAAAGCTGTCAATAGGGTGAAGCCAATATTTGGAAAAAAATCTACCTAATGATGAGCATCTCTTATTTCTCTGTCAAAGTAAACTCAGAAGGTCATTAAGGTTTATTACAGGGAGGGGGAGGTTAAGGGCATGGCCACAGGCTTTACCAGGGTTGTTGGGAAGGTCTGGTGATGGCAGCAGGAGTTTCTCTTGGCTCCCTGGGATGGGACCTAGGGCAGCAGGGAAAGTATCACTTTTGAACTTGGAGTGTGATGATTTAAAAAAAGAAAGAAACAAAGAAATTAAGAAAGGAGTAAAAGGAGGGGAAATATAGGACTGAGAAAGAGAAGAGATCTTAAGGAACAAGTAATTTTTAATGGGAGGAACTCTTGGGCTCCCTCCTCTCCTTTTCAGGTTATAAAATATGAGGAGTAGAACAATTTCCTTTTCTTCATTACTATTTTATATATATATATATATATATATATCTTTCAGAGCTCTGCATGGCTGCACTTCCAGTGAGTCATGGAATCACAGAATCCTAGAACAGTCTGGGACAGTGATCATGTTGTTCCAAGCTTCCCCCACCATGGTCAGGGACATCACCCACTAGATCAGGTTGCTCAAGGCACCATTCAACCTGTACTTGAGTCAAAACTCACATGATTTGTCAAAAAGATCTAATATTTTTTTGAATCCCAGCTCCCTGGAGTCAATTGACCATCCAAGAGTCTGAGTTCCTTCTCTCTCTCAAAACCTGGAAATAGAATCTATATTTAGCTGCTCAAAAGACAAGTAAGAGGAACTAGAATTATAAGGACAAGTAAGAGGAACTAGAATTACAAAATTTGCACAATTTTTAGGCTGCTCCTATAGGTCAGTATCTCACTTCAGAGCAGCTGCCCAGAACTTTCCTTATCCTCGCCTGTGATTTTTAACAAACTGAGAAGTCTCTCATATCATCAATGCCTCCTCTCTCCCTGGTCTCTGACACTTTTAGTCGTAATTCCATATTCTCTATTTTTCAGATGCAGCTGCTGAATGACAGTCCTTGATGTAACTTGCAGCTCACTGTCTTGCGAGAAGGCCAAAATGTCCCATTTCCATTTAAACTAAAGACCTTCAGAAGAGCTAAATTCAGTTGTATGGCTAAAATTAAAATTACTTTAGTTTGAGGCTTAGAAACACAGCAGAGTAGGAATGTGTTATGCAAACCATGACTGGAAAGTGGCATGATGCAAAACTAAAGGAAAAATCAGTGAGCTCTGTGGGAGGAGGAGGAGGGAAGGAGGGAAGATCCTGAAAACTGGAAGTTTACAGCATAAATAAATATATACAAACAATGAAACGATAACAACCAAAGTAAGCAGCATGTCTATCATTTCAGTGATATTTTCCTAGAAAAGTAAATTCATCCACCCATCAACTACCTAGGAAACACTCCAGACAAAAGTCATTCTTGACATAAAAAGGTGTTTTCCTGGGCTTAACAGCTCTAGCAGGAAATGATGACCAAAAACTGAGAAGTGAGTCTTAAACCCCAGTGTTGTGAGATGAGAACTGCTGTGCAAATACATGAAAGAAGGAACAAACTTCATCTAAGGGAACATGAACCTTTTCATATAGAACTCTGCTTTTCAAAACTTCTAAGTAGTGTGTGCACTTTTATTTCCTTCCACAGTCAGTTTTAATCCATCCTTCACTTTCCATTAAGTTGAAAATACTGTTTAATTACCAGAAAGGAGAGCTTTGTATCCATGGAGAGAATGATTCTTGTTGTTTTCCAGGAAAGGATGGCTGAGTATTAGGCCCTTGAGGGTAGGAAGATAGAAGAGGAAACAAAGAAACAGGAGAATCTGAGGCATCATAGCTTGTAAAGTGTGTGTGCAAGGAGAAGTTATTGCACCTTTCCTGAAGCCAAGTCACAGCCTGTCCCAGTAAAGGAGGTATTTTTATACCAGAGCTTACATGTGACTTTGTTCTGTACTTAGATCAGTCAAGAATATAAAAAAGCTATGAAAAGGTGACAGATTATGAATTTTGCCATTCTCTGTGTTAAGTCAACTCTGCTTCTGAGGGGCATTTGGCTGGGTCATAGAGAAACTTTGTTATTCAAAGTAGGCCTTAGAGGACCAGTAGTTGGTAGGAAATCATCCCTGTTTGTGCACAGATTAAGGATAAGATTTGGGGATCTTTATGTGTGTATTTTTCACTGATACATGAATTAGAGTGGCATGTTTTTTATTTAAACATCCTGTTTATTTACTGAAAAATGTATTTTCGAGGAAACCAGACACCTTTGTCAGTCAGAGCTGGGTTTGGTCTCTTACACTTTCAGATTAAAAATGAGTCATAAGAGAACTCTTTTTAAGTTAAAATACTACATTTTTTTGTGTTAAGACTTAGAACACTGTGGTAAATTGTAACAAAACTTAAATTTAAAACAACATTGGAATGAAATCCTTTTTTTCAGGCTCAAAAAAGTATTTTAAATAGTCAATTTCACTGAGACATTCAAACTTTTATTTTAGATCAGCCTGAAACCACTGCAATTTGACCGGGAAATGTGAAGTCCGTGATTTACGCAATTCCATCCAAAACACACTTTTGGTACTGGGCAGCAGGACCTGATGCTGAACATCTGTGCAAATCTTAAGGTCTTCATATTTTAAGAGAACCCTGGACTAAGCAAAGTTCCTCACTTTGTCTGATTCATGTTGTCAGGCGATAAAAAAGAATTCAGGGGGGAAATGGATCTTACAGGTATTTTGAGAATATTTACACCATCTTAAGACTTTCTAATAAAGGTACCTAATTTATGAGCTTAGGCATGTTATATATTCTGTGGGGAGAGGTAAACTCCTGGTTTAGCTCTTAAATTGTCTCTGAAGCCTGCACTGGCTGTAAAGCAGCCTGAGCACACTACTGAGATTGGGTACCTAGAAGTAGGAATTATGGATACCTTCCCCAGATTCCTCAAAAGGCCGTATTTGTGGGTTTCAGATGATATTTTCAGTATTTAACAAGCAGTGGCTCATCTAGAATCGGGGGAGGAACCAGCATGTTGTTTTCCAACAACATCTGGGAATGCAACCTGTGGGAGGACCACGGTGTCTTGTTGCATGTTTCACAGTTTATTGGATTTAAGTATCTTGTAGAACTCAAACCTGGGATACATGTGTAGTATCCAGCAAAATGATAGTTATTCCTGGGTTTACAGATTTAGGGAAAACAGGCAGGAAGAGGGAGCTGGGAAGTGGCTGGCTGCTAGCAATAATTGCCAGCTGTGCATGCACAGGAAAGGGCAAGAACCCTGTGCCTTTATGAAAACCTGCGTTTAGAGCTTTTAAATAAAGGGGAGAGGCAGGAAGGGGAAGGAGTGGCTCCAGCAATTCTTAGCTGGATCTTTATAGCAAAGAAAGGGTAATTGTAACCACAGATTGAACTGCAGCAAAACAGAGCTAATTATAGTTGGCTGCCAGTCTATATCTTGCATTTGTGATGTACCCACTACAAGAGGTAGTTGGAAATGTAAGAAGTGAGTACATCTCCTTTTCTTTATATGGAATTTCTACTAATGAAGATGCTACAGAAGAGTCTGCTTAAAAGTGAAATGTTAGCTCCTCAGCTGATGTAAATCATTGTAATCCCACTGAAGTCAACACTGGAGATTTAACATCACGCTAATTGAAGTCAATGGAGCCAGGCTGATATACACCAGCTGAGGTAAATTCCCCAGTGCATTCTTTCTAGCTCTGAGGAGTGTTTGGAGCCTGCTCTCTGGTTTGAGTCACAGAGAGACCCCAGCTGTGCAGTTCAAACCAGGCTCCTTATTTAGAGCTGACCTTTCCTAAATTTCAGTTATGGTGTTGAGACTGGTGATTTCAATCCAGGTTCATCCCTTCACTTAATTTGCAGAGTTTCTTTCATCTTCCTGGCCCTTGTGGTTGCATTCCCTTGTGTTTGCAGATTTTTGCTTTTTGGCCTGTGTTATCTAATTAGGCCTGATATATTTAGCTGTCACAGAGTACAACAATCTGTAGCTAGGCTTCTGTTATTATTGATGGTAATATTGTATGGAAGGATCCCCAGATGGTGTTAAACATAGTCTTATGAGCTCCTTTTCTGGTGTGTAAGCAAATGCTCAGTTTACGGAAGATCTGCTGTCTGATTTGGTCTCTCTCTTCATTATGCAGTGATCTTTGAGCAAAAGATGTAACAAACTGTGGATGGTCTTTTTTCATTCTAGTAGCTGATTATAACTCATAGGGCAGAGTATTTTTGGAGGAAACAGAATTGGAGGGTTGAATTTCTAAAGGAGAAACTGCTTCAGGATGCTCATGGTGGCCTTCCTCCCAAGAGGAATGTCTGATATGTCCAGATAACTCAAGCTCTATAGCCCTTTGAGTTTTCTACCAATGAGATGCCAATGCCAGAGACCCTTCCCTTCCTGTGTACTGGGGAAAATGCTGAAGCAAAAGCCAGAATACACATGTTTTCTTCAATGGATCTGTTAGAGTGTGTGCAGTTGTACAGATGAATTGGTTTATAACAACAACAAAGCTTCTGGTGCTGCGGAGGTGTAATCTGAGCATCAGAGAGTCCCTTTGCAGATGGTATGAATGATGCTGGGGATGGCAGGGCTTCTCTGTCACAGCTCTTTGTGCTTCCTGGCTTGTAGGTTGGTCCTGTTTGTTATTCTTGTGAGTTCTGGCAAGATAGGTAAGATAACTAGGAAGAAATACTAGCTTAATGGGGGAAGAGACTAATTTAGAGTAGAGAGGAACTGAGCTTGTACTCTGAGGCTATAGAGAACCTCAAACCTAGATGTCCTATTCTGGAGTGAATATTTAATCAGTAGCTTTTTATTTGAAAAACATGTGATTTGCAATGTATCCACCTTTGTCTCTCTTCAAATGGACCGACATGGAGACAGAGATTCCAAGGAACCTTTGGTTAAGATAAGAAGGTGCACAATGTCTTCTGGGCTGGATGGGAAGGACACCCAAGTCACAGCTTTAGACACATGCAGAAATGAGCCACTTGATGTAGACATCTGAAGTCTCTGTTATATTTGGCTTTTCATAGAATCATTGAATGGTTTGGGTGGAAAGGGACCTTAAAGATCATCTAGTTTCAATCTCCCTGTCCCCTTTCACTAGAAAGAAGATTTTAAATCTTTTAGTGTTGTGGAAACAGTTGAACTTTCAACATCCTGTGCAGAGGTAAGTGTATTTGGAACAGTTTTGAGGGTTGCATTAAATGTGCTCACAAACACATAGAGATGCACTCAAACATAGTACAGATTTGGATTTCTGCCTTTTGTGTCGTAGGTGAGACTGTTGCTGTGGATTTTAGCATCATGTGCAAGAAGTGTTCTGCATCACCACTGCCTGTATTTTTACACTTTCTTTCAGGACATAAATACTCAGGACATCACTGCAACTGATGCACAGAGCCTCTGCTGTGAAGTGCCTTGCGCTGCTAATGAGCCCCTGTGTGATCTCTTATCGCTGGAGGGGCTGCCAGATGCC
The DNA here is from genome assembly GCA_020086605.1 of Lanius collurio. Classification (NCBI taxonomy): domain Eukaryota; kingdom Metazoa; phylum Chordata; class Aves; order Passeriformes; family Laniidae; genus Lanius; species Lanius collurio. The sequence continues at coordinate 2,429,180 of JACBWW010000004.1, forward strand.
ACTAGGAAGAGGCCCAGAGAACTGGTGATGAGCATAAGGCTTGTGAGAGGCAGTTTGCTAAGAACAGTAGCTCCACAAGAAACTTTGGGTTTAGCAGCCACTGCCTTCCAGATGGACAATACCTCTGTGAGCAGCTGCAGATGAGATCTTCAAGGTGGAGATGAGGGGAAGGGAGGAGAAAATTCTGCAAGCTGCTGAGACAATGAGAAGCCAGTCATTAAAGTCATAAAATGGTTGAAAGAATGGTGAGAGTGTTCTTGCCTAAAAACGTGACAAATGTTTTCTTTCTTGCTCTTTGGGAGAATTCCTGCTCTGTTGCATCCTGATATTTTTTTCTCTCCTCAGGGAATGGCAGTCATCCTGCAATTATATTCTGTTTTTTGTGCTACCAGAGGGACTGATTTTATCTGCTGAAATCCTTCAGAAAGCTCCTATGGCCTCTCATCAGCACAGGATCAACTCTTGAAAACTGTCTTCTGAAGTAGAAGTCTGGTTGGTGTCTCCCTAACTAGCTAGGAATGGAGTTTTGCTAGACTGAGCACAAGTTATCTGAAAGCCAAAGGATTTACCTGGGCTGTCATTCCTGATGTTTGGAATGAGAATGTAGATGGGTTTTGGATATTTCATTTTATATTGGAGAATTCTACCAGCAGCAAAGGCTGTCTCTGGAGTCCTGGGAGAACCAGCCATGGGTGAGTAGAAGAGAACTGTATTGCATAAAACCCTCTGTGACTGAGGGAGAAATTATTTTCCCAGGGACACTCGCAGTCAGTTTTGCCTCTGGCAGGGTAAAATGAGGAGCAATAAGCAGAAGGCTGCTCTGTGGACTCCAGGCCCTTAGAAGCCATTTGGTTCCCCTTTTGTCACAGCACTATGCAGATACCAGCCCTGTGTGTGAATGAGGAGGACAGCACAGTGCAGCTCAGGGATGCCATGTGTCAGTGTGCCAGGCTGTGTCAATCAGCCTGACCAGCAGATCATTGATGCAATTGGTGTTGATAAATAATATGCAGCTGATCACTACTTTTATCTGATGACTACTTTAGTGTGCTGAGCTCTGGAGTCTTCTCTGTTTCATGTTGGATTATGACTTTTATGAAACCCACTGCACAATGCTGCAGGCCAACAGCATGTGTCTAAATGGGCAAATTTACCAGATATCTCAGGACCTTTGAGGTGAGCTGGTGCCAGATGAGGGAGATCCTGGGCCTCTGTCTCTTGAGTTGGCAGATAAACCCTCCCAAAAAAGGAGTCTGCTGATGTTTATTTATATACTGTTATCTTGACATAAAGCCCCTCATAGGGACTGTACAGGCCTGAAAGGTGCAGGGAGAAGGACAGTCAGTTCTGAGGTTTACCCAGCAAGACTAGGAGGTAGTATTGGAAAGAGAATTTGCCTCACTGGCACATCTGGTGCCTGTCAAAACCCTGACTAGCTGATTTAGCATTTTACAATATGGAAGTTTCCACTGTGTTGACCTATTTGGAGAAGCTCTGGGAAGAGGGACAGGATCCAGTCTCTTCCTTTGTAACCATATATATTGTGAGCAAAGAGAAGTGCCTGCAAATTCTGTTCTGTTCACTATGGGTTTGTCCTCCCACTGTGTTGTGACAGCCTGACTTGGAGACAGATTTTGGTTTTATTATGAAGAGTCTGAAATTTTCTTCAAGAGGCTGGAATATAGTTCCTCATTTAAGCAATTCAAAGGTTCCAGCTGGAAAAAAAATATGTCCAGGGCTGTGCTTTGCTGCAGACCTTTCTGCTACTGTCCCTGCCTTTACAGTCTCAAGTGCACATGGAGTTTGCAAGTTATATCTGTAGTCTAACTGGGAGAGCTGTCTGAAATGGTTGGCCTTGTTCCCTTCAGCTGAAACTAAGTAAAATATATCAATGTCTGCTGCCCTATGGTAAAATTTTCACATCAGCTGTGATTTTACTCTGATTCATTCTGTGCTAAGAACCACGGCTAGTTACAGAACACCTGAGTGAGTGGATGTCAAGTGCCCATTACCCACCAAACCCGAACACTTCCCTCCATTTCTTCTTTAGCTAATTTGAAAATAAAAGAAAGTCTGTCTGATTTCTGCAGCAGCAGTTAGCAAAAATGAATGTTGAAAACATTTCTCTCCAGTACAAAGCAAGCCTTCATGCTCTTATCCCTCCTCATGTGGCAAGACATGCATTTCCTGGAATTGCTGAGCCACTCAGATGAGCAGAGACAGGCAGTATTTAGCCCAACATGGGCGTTGCTTTCAGAACAGATTTATTTTGTTGATGGTGCTCTATTTACTCCCACCATTACAGAAACCTTTAGCATTTTGACTGGTTTTAGGTCTGCTGTACCTTCTTGCTGTGGCTCTGGGCAGGGCTTGGGCAGTACAAGGGCTGTCTGTGGCCCCAGCAGCACTGGACTGTGGCTAACATGTCCTTTTTGGCAGAGACAAAAGGTGCCAAGGTTCACATGGCCTCTGCTGGAGGTGCTCCACTCATGCAGGTGAGCACTGTCATCCCCTGGAAACATTCCTAAGGAGGGGTGATGAAAACATCTCCTGTGTCCATCTTGACAGGTCCAGAGAGCTGCCCTGTGTCCCTAGGGATGGAACCACCCCAAAGCCCCTGCTTCTGTTTGTCACACATGCTGGATACGATGGATTAGAGACAAGCGAAAACTGCTCTGAGTTCTCTCTTGTGCATTCAGTCCCATGCTCAGGCACAACTCAAATCTGTGCCAAGAGGCAATTCAGGTTAGGAAAGGGATATGCCATTTTTCTCTACCTCTGCTTCTTGTCACATTTTGTTAAACGCGGTCATGTAGCATGTAATGAAGACATCTGTTCGTTTTGTAGGAAACTGTGAAAAAGTGCGTGCGTTTGCCTTGTGCCATCTGTTGCCATTCTGATAAACAGTTGAAAGCTCTGGCAAACATAAACAAAAACAGTGTGCTTTGGTGCTATAACTGCACCATTTTCTTTCTTGGTGCTCTGTGTTTGAACCTTCCCTTGTGATGTGTTCAATATGTGGGGCTCTGGTCTGTTATAAGGAGATCTGATGCTCAGCAAACACTGCAGTTCTGCTCCTGTCTGTGTCCCTCCCCTGAACTTGAGACAGTGAGGAGAAGCAGGAGTTCCTGAGCTGCTGGAATGATGTGAAATGCTTTCTGTGCCACCTGGACGGCTCAGCTTTCTCCCCTCCAGATTTTGTGCCTCTGAGTGGAAACTTGGCTGTATCAAGGAAATTATTCGGGAATATACTACTGATCAGTAGGGATTTAGATGTATTATACAGGATTATTATTTTTCCAGAAGTCTGTCTTGTGAGCAAAGGTTCTGTGTTGCAGAATGTGTTGAAAATAAGTAGCTTATATTGGATTTCTCTGATGATGAAGAACTATAATTGTATGAAAAGACAAAATAAAAAGACACTTTTTGTGAGGCTCATGCTGTTAGAGAAACAAATAACACAATGCTGGAGAGGAGGGTATGGTGGCCAGCTAAAAGCAGACAGTGGAGAAAAAACACATGCAAACTTTTGATTGTGGCTTTCAATGCAAGACCATATAGAAGATCTCAAATATTACTATATAAACATTTTTTTCAAAGAAGACCAGAAGTACTTGCACAGGAGTCTTTAAAATGTGTTACTTTGCATTTACCAGATCCAATCCACAGAAATAGTATCTGTCAAGTGGAAAAAAAGATCTCTTTTAACTTCTTCTGCTACATAGTTACTAAATATAGTGTTTTCTAGTGACAGTGCATTTTTGCTGGCATATATAGACTATGCCACTTAGCAGCTGAATTACCTTTTGTAGATTTCTGCCTGAGTTGCATATAAAGTGAGCTACATTGCAGGTTAAAAATAAAATGCACTCTTCTAACAATTATTAAAATTCATGTCTTATAAAGTACTTTAAGCAAAGAAGTTGAATGCAGAATGTCTAAGCCTATATTGCAGTCTTGGGACTGCTCTGACATGGAAAACAGTATGAATACACAGTGGTAAAAACATAAAGAAGCTAGGAAAAGATCACAGGAGAAATACCAGGTTTTCTTTTGAGACAAGCCACGGAAATGTGAAATTAAGAGGTGCTCTAATGCATACTGACAAGGAGCAGAGGCAGAGCTCACATTGCAGCTCGAGCTGGTTATTTTTAGGCTGGTTTCCTTAGGAAGGCAGGCTTATGAGCACGGGGGGATGTTTGTGTGTGTACATGCAGGCACCTGCCTCTGCACTGTCATAGCTTCTGAATCTGCTGGTCACTCGTAGCTGACTTTGGCAAAGATGATTGTTTGCATCCTGGTGGTTTCCTGACAGTGGATGGGGAGGGAAGGTCAACTCCATCTCTTGTTAGGTGGGAAGGGATTCACTTGGGTAAAGACTGGAATAACACCCCAAATGTAGGAAAACCTTGAGAGGGAAGGTCTAGCACCTTGTTAGGCACAGGAGAATCTGGCTGCAGGGCACCAAACCACTGGAAAACAGGTTTCAGCAGTTCCACTGCTTATGGAACAACTTTTGAGGAGGTGGGACTTCTGGCAAAAGCTTCTTTTTGGCAACTTCAGCAGACTCTCCTCCTCTGTGGACCAGACAGGGAAGAGCATGAAGCACAGGCTCAGCAGGGGGTTACAGCAACTCTTGGGAATAGAGCTGCCAGGGGCTGCAATTTCTATTTCTGGGAAGATGTTGTAACCTTTTAAATTTGACTTCACAGTGTAAGTGTAGTGTAAGTATATGAAAAAATGCTGAACTTTCATTCTGACAAACATTTTGACAGTCAAAATGCCATTGAAACAATTTACTTCAGAATTTTTTCAGTAGAATTTTATATTCTTCCAAAAGATAAACTTCTATAAAACAACATGCTTTTATTTGTTGAAAAAAAAAAAAAAAGAGCCTTGTCAGAAAGAGTTTATTGCTTGGAGTCTAACCAATTTCAGTATCAAATGATAAATCAATCTGTACAATTACAGCTCTAATGGGGATTAGGTCACAGTAAAGCTTATGAGTACTCAAGACTTAATTAGCTCACTGAAATCAGTGTGACTCTACATTGACTCAGTAAGTCTTGAATCAGACTCAGAAAGCTTGATAAGTAGAAGGACTCAGTGATGTGGTGCCTAAATTTCAAAGATTTCTCCCCAGCTGTGGCTCACTGTCATCACTCTCTCCTGGAGTCTGGGGAGGGTTAGCTGCTGTTCTCTCTAAGTAGTGATCATATTTGTTATTCACTTCTATTTTCTCCTTCCCCTATCACTCATTTTGTAACAGTCACAAGACCTTAGTCTGAGATATTATTCAAATCTTCTCCTTACCTGGCAGATGGAGAAACCTCATTTCCCACTAGGTTTGGAGATTCTTCTAAGACAGGAAGTACTGGGTTCATTTTCTTAGAGCTCTTTTTTTTGCATGGGGGAATTGCCACAGACAATTACTTTTGAGACTTATGGTCAGGGTACTTGTAGGACTGAACATCTTTTAGACTCCTTGACAAACTGGTTTGCAATACATTTATGTGAAGCAGGAACTCCTGGCTTTGGCTGAATTCCAGCCTTGTCCCCTCTCTTCTGTCATGAACCTGCTTGAGGGACCAAGCAAGGGTATGTGAGGTTTCCGTGCTTCCAGCTGGGTTCAAGAGACTTTATTCTTTCTTGTTGTTTGACCTTGTCCATGGACACATGGCCCTGCTGCATTTAGGTGAAGGAGATATGAGTTGCAAGCTGTGTTGCATTTTTGTGACTGAGCTTTGATAAGAGATTCTTTGATAAGAGACAGAAGAAATTCAGCCTCTGGGAAAGAAGAATTCAAATCCTGTCTTCCTGCATTCCAGCCAAGCACATTGATCACTAGGTTAGAAGTTAAAACTGGAGAGCTTGGACCTTCATATTTTGGTCAGGGCCTGGTGCAGGTCTGTTCTTTGCTTTCTTTATCAAATGCTTTCTTAATTCTTTCATACAATTAAAAACCCTATTAAAAATTCACAAGTTTATTTTTACACCGTTGCCTAACCGGGTTTTTGTTTGCCCCCTTTTTTTTGTGTCCCTGTCCCCATGTGTGGGACTATCTGGTTTTGTTCAGCGACTTTTCAAGCCCTCTTCTGATGTGTTATGTGCTGCTATCAATCTCTGTCTGTCTGGCTGAGAAACACAGCTGGAGGGGCACTGGGTACTGCAGATGCAAGTAGGGCTGGGAAACATCTGGATTGTGAATCACAGTAGGGCAAGTGAGATGGTGTCAATCTGCTCCACAACATAAAGACATGGACAGTTCCAACAATTCCACAAACTTCTAGCTTTATATCCCTAAAGTTAAGCTAACTTTATTATCACCATATATATAGGCACTTTGGGTCTTGAGGTGCCCAAGGGTTAAGTTACAGCACTTTGGGAGTGTTTAACCTAAGCTATTTTTTAGAAATAAAAATGACAGCTAGAGGCTTTAAGCAAGAAGAAGCTTCTAATCGTGTTGGCAGTGAGAGAGAATCACTACCTTGAATTGATGATTGTCTTGCTAGGCAGCAAATGAAAAAAGAATGAGCAAGGTGAAGTAATTGGTGTAACACATTTATCAGTGGAGTTGGGATTCTTAAGGCCACTGCCTTGTGCTCTTGCCTGTACCCTCCAAAGGGCATTTTACTTCTGGATCAATGTCTAGATGTGCTGGTAACTGCTGTTTGTCTCAGGGGTCAAATTAGGTTCTCAGATGAATTTACCCCATTTATAACTTGCTGTTAATCATACAGCAACGGTACAGGAGTGGTCAGTATTTGAGTGGCCATGTAAACAGGATAATTTTTCTCCTCAGCTCTTTAATATGTCTTATACTGTTGGTGAGAAGATATTTGTCTTCTAGTCTCTGTCTTATGTATGAGAGGACATGTCTGTAGAAATAACCATCTGTCCCCTTATTAAAGACCTTGAGGCAAAGATTGCTTACAAAAAATGGCACTACAAGTAAGACAAGGTCATAATCTAAGATAGAGGGATCACTTATGATCTCCCAATCAAGACAGTATTCAAAGAGTTTACAGGTCATTACGGCTGACTTTGAACTCATGAATTTTGAGCTAACAAATTATCTTCATTTTTTCTTTCACCTATATTTGTATTTCCTTATTTTGCCCATATAATTAGTGAAACCTCAGTGTGTTTTGATCCTTGAGTGTGTTTTGATCCTTGATGAAGTACGTTTACTTACTGTAGAAAGATAATTCTTGTACATTCTGTGGAAATATATTTTACTCCACACAAGAGCAAGAAACTAGGCTGCTTGCTTATCTCCTGATTCTGTTTGAGGTGGTCACACCCCAGGTTAGGAAAACAAAATGCATGTTGGCTGTATTAATGTCTTTGTTGGAATGCAAGAGGGGCACTTGGGATATAATCTCTGCCATTTGTGAAAGTGAAACCTTTTGAGATGGTGGTAGCAGAGGGCAGGAGTTCAGGACACTGAGACCAGCAGCTCAGGCAGTTCTCTGTCCACCTCACAGCCTGTTTATTGAGTCTGTACTTCATCAATTTGTCCAGGAAAATGTTATGGCAGACAAGTTAAGGCAAAAGCCTTAGTGAAGTCAAAATAAACAACATCCACTGCTCTTCCCTCATCCATCAATTCTGTCATCTCCTTGCAAAAGGCCATCAGGTTGATCAGGCATGATTTACCCTTAAATCCATGCTGACTACTCCAAATCACCCTCTTGTCCTTCATATATTTGGAAATGGTGTCCAGGAGGACTTGCTCCAGGGATCAGGGAAGACTGAGGGGCCTGTAGTTCTCTGGAACCTCTTCCTTGCCCTCCTTGAAGGTAGGAGCAGCATTTGCTTCCACCCAGTCTACAGGAACCTCCCATCTCCCCATAACTATTGAGAGTGTCCTTGTAGTGACACTGGCCCCCAGCAGTCATGGATGCGTCCCATTAAGTCTCAAGGACTTTTTTGTCCAGTTTGAATGTTCCCCAAACTGATCATCCACTACAGCTGGCAAGGCTTGCTCCAGACTTTTCTGCGGGTCTCAGGGGATTCCTCAAGACCAGGACCCAAGCAAAGAAAGCATCAATTCTCCCAGACTGGCATTCCATGTTCCTGCTGCTGGGATCCTGTGTTCCCACCTACGTGAGCTGTGTCTTTGTTGCTGACAGAAAATAGAGTGGAGCTTAGTTCTGTACCTTAAAAGAAGGTGTTTAACTGCAGGAAAATAGGTTATGCTCTTTTGATCTTTATTTTACTTTTTTTTTTTTTTTTTTTTTTTTGGTAAATGTGAACTCTTTTATGTTGTGTTGCTGACACTTGAAAGCACAAGTGACAGAAGACCAAAATGTGTGTTAGCCTAGTTATGTCTTACATCCAAAAGAGCAGATATTAGCACGAAAGAAAAACAGGACCCCCCGGGGCCTGTCTTTTGCATTCATTTTTTCATCCCTGCAAACAATATGGGAAAGTTTTACCAGGTAACTTTGTTTCTGAGGCAACAAATCACAGCAAGCAGATTGATTGTGAGTTTGCAACTAGGGAGGGGGGGGAGAAAAACAACACCCTTCAGCTATAATGTTTTCTAAAGTTAACACGTGGCATAGGAGGTGTAAATGATATGAGGTCTGAGGGCTACCGAATTTCCAAAAGCCTTCCTGCAATATCTTGGTCTGGCAATTAATCAATTTTCTGTGCCTTTCAGAGTTTTCCTCTGAACAATGTTCTTCCTCTGAAGCTCATTAGCCATCAAAACCTGTCATGTCTACACATGTTTTTCTTGCACCTCATTAAGAGATTATTGATTGTTGGCTTCTACCTCTTTCAGAATTTGCTTCAGAAAATTAATTTCAACCACGAGTGCAATTTAACTGAATGCTTTTGCCAATGCTTGATAATTACTTCCTTTGTTTAAAACCATCTAAAAATTTTCATCATGTTTATTTTGTGCCCTGCAAAATACGAATAATCTTCAGCTGAAGAAAAAAGGGAGAAAATATACCTTGATAAAAATGTATGATATTGTCTTAAGATAGATTGAAGCCTGAAGCAGTTTTAGAAATGCAAGAAAACTTCATAATTGCTATTGATCCTTTTGTAACAAGTGTATCTTGTGGCCATCAGATTTTTCTTGCTGTATGAGGTTTGTCAATATAGTCATTCCATTGAGGGAGGAACATAGGCCAAGCAATTAACATTTTTTTGGGGGGATTGCTTTGGTAATTAGGGCCAATTTTTCACTGGTAGGTTATTAATTATTCAGGTCTCATGGGGTTTTTTTTTAATAGGAAACATTGGCAAGTTCTTTCTGCACTCAGGAACAAACTTCTCCTGAGTCGTCAGCCAGTGAAGTCAGTCAGACTCTCCTTTGCCCAGGAAGAAGGAATGAGAAAAAAGGCTTTTTATGTGCACATTTCCTGGATGTTACATCTGTTCTGGCTAGTGCAAAAGGATAAGCTCATCTTTTAAAGCTGCTGGAGCAGGCAAAGCGATGGCACAGATTTTACAGGGAAGCAGCTGAAGTAGGGAGAGATGAAGGACCAGATTTGCCCAAGGTTTCTAACTGCTCTTGGAGGCTAATGAGAGTCTCAGAAGGGCCCTCATAATGGGAGGCATCAAGTCACTGTTGTTCCCATGCTGAAATCAGGCAGAAGTGGGGTATCAAACCTTTCTGTGCACTTTTGACATTGCAGTGAGATGACTACAGCAGCTCATCCTGGAAGATGTAGCACTGAGGGTCTTCTTTCCCAGACACTCTCTCTTGACTGACAAAACTGTGTTAAGAGGTGTTCCTTGTTTACCCAGCCCCAGTGCTGTCTGTGTGTTCCTGCCTCCTGCTTTTATCACACAGGTTTCACAGACTCCTTCAGTTGTGTGTAGATGGTCTGTTTTGACAACAGTGCAAAATGGACACATGAACTAGTATGGCTCAAAATCAAACCAAAAGAACTGTGCTGTACAGATAGACAGATAGGTTTCTGGAAGAGAATCATTGAAGCTGGAAGGGACCTCTGGAAATTGTCTTAAGACCCTTGCACAGTGCTGTTTCAGCTAGAGGAGTTTTCTCAGAGCTATATCCATTCAGGTTAAGATACCTTACAGACTCCACAACTATGCTGTGCAACAAGTTCTCACATTCAACTCCCCTTGCAATTAATTCTTGGGTTTTGGGGAGTTTCTTGTGTCTGATTTTGTGCCTGTTGCCTCTTTACTGGGCACCACTGAGGTTTATCAGTCATCTCTATTCTTCCCTGACAGATATTTATACATATTGAAAAGATTCTCCTTTCTCCTGAGTCTTTTTTTTTTTTGACTAGGCTAAGCAATCCTGGCTTTCTCAACCTCACCTCAAATGTAGGTAAGCAGTAGTGACATTTGAATCTGGCTTCACTGCCAAGAGTAAGCTTGTGAAAAGTCACTCTAAGGATATCTGGTAACTGAAGCATTGGCTTCTGGTTTCCCAGAGAATTATGTTCAAGCCTTGCTGGTAATTTTTGACCTTTGATGCCTCTAGGTAGAAAGACTAAGAATGAACCTGACTTTTGGGCCTTTTGATCTTCAAATCCTCCAATGGAGAAGTTTTCCTCTCCATGATGTTGGTAGATGTACACTCCATGCTTTATGTGGTTTCCTCCTCCCAGCCTCCCACAGTTAATGATAACCCTCCACTGCCTTGGCAAAAATGGCTGGGTTGACCCATCTGTCTCACTTAACTAATTAGGGATTGGTTGGTTGTGATTCAGACTTTCAGTTTGTTTTAAATGAGGCAGGTTAACCTGCAATCTGTGGTCTCCCATAGTATACTGAAAAACAACATTTTTAATTTCAAGTAAACAATACAAATCCAAATTCAACCACAGTAATAAGAAAACAAAACCTGCAGATGCGTTTGCTCTGGTAATTGTTCTGCATATCATAGGAGAGATATTTAAATGGCTTTCCATTAGGGAGTATGTTACCTATATAAAGGCATTTAAAATGAAAATAAACTTTAAAAAAAATATCATGGGCAAATGTTTTGTTTCATGGAGTAGATGGGCCACTCAGCCACCTGATTTTGTATTCTAACCCCTTGCATGATGAACTTCTCCCACTAATTCCTGCACACAAATCTCTTGTCATGTGGCTGGATACCAGGGAGTCACAGCCCATTGCCTAATCCTGGGTACATTCGGCCAAGGATAACAAATGGTCTGTTGTGGTCCCATGGTGGTCTTTGACTTGACAGAGTGCTCTCCAAGCAGCACCAGCAGCCACCAGCTGCTCCCTCCTGCTGGTTCTGTTCTGGCTATCCTGGCCCCTGCTCAGCTCATTCCAGTGCACTTAATCAAATTACCACCTGTCACTTCTCCATTTCTGGGCTGCACAAGCCAGCAGGACACAGTCAAGTTCCATCCCAGTCCTGCTGCAGCCAATGGCAAAGCTACTGTCAGCCTCGGGGAGGTGGGATATTCCCTTGCTATTCCATGAGGTGCTATACAGTTGTGGAGATCCCTGTTTGTAAGGGGCTGGATAGGCAAGACTCTGGAACAGTTACCTGCAGGTCTAATGTACCACAGGGAATGTCAGTTTGGACTCTGTCAGATGCCCTGAAGGAGGACAATGACTGGATTTTAATGTTACTGAATTGAGTGAAATACGTGGGTAAGGACTGTGGGTGAAATCCCCCTTCCTTGTACAGGTGTCAGGCTTGAAAGGTGTTCAGGATGCACACTTCTTACTGCAGCTGGGGGGATTCTGGTGCCAAAAACACCTGTATGGACCAAAGCCACTGCTAAAAATCTTGTGCTGAATAAAATAGACTTTGTATCTGTGGGCAGGTTGGATGTAAAGTACCTACTGCTATCACCATGAACAGCCATAGACCAATGTGCTCTGCCTTGAGAGCTCTGTTCCCAAGTCCAGGCACCATTCTCTAAGCTCTTCAGAAGGTGTTGAGTTTTGTTTTAAAAGCAGCTGAACTTATTCTGCTCTACTATTCTCACTGCCAGGCTGTTTCAGACCCTAATTGCTGTGGTGATTAGGAAACCTCTTTTAATTTCCAACCTAAATGTATTCATGGCCAATTTATATTCATTTGTTCTGGTGCCAGTATTGGCCATTAAGTCAAATAGTTCTTTTGTCGTCTGGTGTTTATCCTCAAGATAGATTTGTAGAGAGAAGTCTTCTCCCTTTCACCAGCTATTTTGCTATTCTCCTCTTGTAAAAACTGGTTCTTCATCCTGACTGATCTCTCTTCTCCAATTCGAAGTCAGCTGTAGTCACACAGACAGAAAACCAGAAATCTTTTCTACCTTTATTGGTTATACCTTAAGTAAGAGCATTTGCTCTGTGGATTAGTTGGCCAAGCATTACCATTCTGCTCATGTATCCTGTTCTTCATATTTCTCTGTGCAGAAGATAGCTAAATAATCTGGTTCCTTCCTTAGAAAGATTTGTGAAGGACACCAGCCGTATGTCCTGCTGTAGTTAAACTGCTGTATTTCATTTGTGTTGGACTATGGATAATGCTGAGACTTTGCTCTGGGCTGTTTTTTCTCATGTGGTGTTCTTGATCTCTCCCTCCTGTCTCCTCTCCTATTTTTTTTGGCAGGGGGAAACCCTTAAAAGGGTAGTCCATGGGGTGGTGTGCAAGATCAAGCCGTGCCTTTCTTCCTGAGTTTTCTTCCTGTCTGCCAGCACAGTTGTGTTCAGCTGGAGGATCATACTGAGTATTTCCAGCTGCTCAGGCATCTCTTTGCGTTTCAGAAGTCTGAATTTCCTCTTCGCTGGCGCAGATTTAAGTGCCTTTCATTAGGCCTTGGTCTTCATCACACAAAATATCAGCAGTACATTCAGTTTTCATGATGTAGAGCAGTCCTACTGGGAGAACATCAGTGAACTTCTGGGCTAAAACTGGTAAGCTTTGAGGGTTTTGTTCACTGGTGTTGGCAAGACTCTGGAACAGTTCCCTGCAGGTTTAATTATTTTTACTAGACAAACTCCCATTGCAATGAATGGGAAGTTTGGAGTGTACTGTGATTTCAATGGAATTTATGTTGCAAGACTCTCGTGTTGGAATAACATAACATGCCATGAGAAGGGACTGGACTGGGAGAGGAACATGCTTGCTGGTGTGCCTCATGTAATGATCTAGCAATAGTTCAAGGTCACATTTCGACTCTGTATATTGTTTTAATTTGCAGCGTCTTGGCAGTGCAAGCAGTCACATTTGTTAGTGTTTGAAAAGAACAAGGGAAATTAAATATGCAAGAGCATTAGAGTACATTTCAGCATCTGACACAAAACCACAAAATTAAAGCAATCCAGACATGTGCCTGCTTCTCTGCTTGTTTGCATTAACATGCCCCCCAGCTTCAGCTCTGACACCTACCCCTTTGAAGGGACAGTTCTGTGAGTTTGTGATGATTAAGAGTAATTTAAAAGTGATACAAGAATGAGCTGTGGTGACTTCAAACTTGTTTTTTCTATTTTCTTTTTTTTTCTTTCAAAATCCTCCCTAGCATCAGGGAGTGGCTTTATTCACAGACCTTGACTTACAGGAGGTCCTTGTGTCTGCTGTGTTCAGAGTTAACACAGTATGGACTAGGAGAGAACTTATTCTTGGTTCTGACAGTGGTTTTTCTTGATTAGCCCTGAGTTCCTCCACATTTTCTTTTTTTCCTGTGCTTTTAGATGTGGTAGGGGTGTGGGGGAGTTGGTTGTTCCCAAAATATTGCCTGCCATTTGGTAGCCCGTGCAACAGTTGGCATGTTTGTGTCACAAGTACTCCTGCTTCCTTATGTATTCCTGAACCTTATGTATTCCTGGACCTCATCTTTGGAAAGGTCTTTTTTCTCATCCTGCCAAAATGTAGGATGAGTTAGGGTTGCTTATGTCTTCTGAGAGTTGATAGAAAAGGGAATTTCAGTTTCTGTGCTGCCAACTTTTCTTTGAAACCTCCTAATTTTCTGTGTTCCCAAAGAAGTTCCTTGTGAATTTGTTCAACTCAAAATGCTTTTCACCTCAAAAACTTAGTGAAGAAGATATTTAACCAGCTCTCCAATGTATTCTTCTTGGAGCCAGTACAAGAAAACCTCTTCATATCCCTAATCCATATTTCTGGAGCTGGTACACTCCCTCCTTGTAAATAAGTCCTGGCATGTGTTGCAGCAGCACAGTGTTCTCCTGTTGCATGTGCTACACCCAAGCTGGGAGTCAAGGAGGACACTTGATCTTCAGAGCTCAAATCAGCTTGGTCTCATCTGCTCTTAACGAAGGCTGGAGTGTCTTGGAGTTGAGCTTTGAGAAAGAAGGAGAAGAAAAACACAGCAAGTCAGAGCTGACCACATCTTTTCCTGCCTTAAACTCCCAATTTAGAGAAATAGGCAGAATAGCACTCCCTGAGTCTGAGTCTGAGGGCCTGAGTCTGCCCTGTTTGGATTGAAAGATATTTGGGACTCCCATTATTCTCATACACCGACTGGCATCATGGGAACACAAAAATTGCCAGATGGCCCAGACATGATGACAATAAAATATTGAATGGTGATAGTGGGAGATTATTTGTTAAAGTCAGAGCCCTTAGAATACAATATGATCCAGGCAGTAGAGATGCAACTGGCCATTATCATTCAAATACAATGTTGGTAGTCCCAGCACTACATGCCCCAGTTCTGATGATTGGTGAAAGATTTATAAACAATAAACAGAATAACAAAACACAAGGCCTCCCAGGTTGTATCAGGGGAGTACTTTGGAGAAGTAAAATGGTACTCTATGCTTCTGTTTCTGTGGGCACCCTCCAGTTATCGTTATGAAGCTGAGATTATTGGCTCAATAATTAATTCATTGATTTACAAATTGAGGTGAAACGCATCAGAGTGCACTTTTTTTTATGTGAGAAAATGCTATGTTATAACTTTCAGATTACTCATGTGCTAAGTGTAAAAAGTTAAGGTAGTTCCACTTTGGTCTGTCAGTCAATAACTTCAATGAGCAGAGGTTGTGGAGAGGAGAAAGAGAACTAAAGGAAAACTTCCTACTGGCTGATCCTCTGCTTATGAGTTGCACTAACAAAAGCCAAAGGAGAATAGTCTGCTCACAGAGAGAGCATCTAACAGTGTTGTTGACTACTGAGATCGTGAGAAAATAGCAACGGGTTGTTTTAATCAATACAGAAGGAGAGGTAATTGATTTTAGGGATAGCAAGGGGTTACTCAGCCAATAATTAACCACCTTATCAAAGTTTTCTGGTAAAACCATGGATTATGTTGAACTCAGAGTCCTGGCTCTTTGAGGAGAGCTCAGCTCTTGATTTTCCCCTTCCCCAGTGCTCTTTGCTGCTGACATGCTGCCACAGTCAGTGCTCTTTGTTCTTTTTCACAGGCAAAGGGATTTGCTTCTGCTACAGCACCGGCACAGAGGACCTGGGAAGGGCTGCCATGTCAGTGTGTGGTGGGAGCCAGAGCTGCCCAGGAAATGCTTATGCTGGGTGTCTTTTACACTGAGTTTCTCTACATTAAAAGGGAGTAGGGGAGTTGTAAGGTACTCCAGTCTCCAGTCCTTTAAACATTTAAAGAGCCCTTGTTGTTAATGGTTCCTCTTCCAAAGGCACAAATATTCAGTGGTGCAATTGTGACTGAGGCAGTAGGTGAAATGAAGCAGGTGGAAATCCTGTTGCCATAGTTTGAGGGTTCTGGAGTGCTGTCTTCATTCCTGTGACTAGCCTTCTCTGAAAACACTTGACCATTCAGCTCAGAGCACAAAATAATTTGTGGGAAAATGATAATTTCTTTATCATTTCTGCCACTGCCATTTCTGACTTATTACTATGTCTAAACAAAGGACTGTATTTAGAAATAATATTTTGTTTCTTAAGGTAATGAGTCCATTCCATTCCAGTGATGCTCTAAATGAGATTAATCTATACTCTACTGGGATCGCAGTTTGTTTCTGCTAGAGTACTGAGCAGAGCCTCAGAAAAGACCAAGACCCTTTCAGACTTTGATAAACCCAGGTAATGAGAAAGTTCCTTCCCTGTTTATGGCTGGCTGAACATGTTTGATCAGTCTTTTTTCAGCAAAAATATTTTTGCCAAACCAAATCTCTGTGGGGAAAAATCTACTGAAGAGGCAGAGAGATGTTCCACGTTTGTGAGAAATAAAATGTATTTAATCATGTTTTACAACAAGTGGGCTCAAATATGACAGGACTAAATGAAACACTCAATATCTCTTAGTAAGTCTGTGACAGAGCTAGAATCTCAATTTTGCTGCTCTAAGCCCTAATTCTGGAGTTTTAAACACAGAATCATCTTGTTTATTCTTCATACCTCTAGACATAGCTTGATCCTACTAGTTCCCTGGACTCTGTGTAATGGGTGAGCAGCCACAAAAATGTTAATTGTATGCCTGACTTTCCTGTCGCTGATGAATATCACTCAAGCCTTGTGCCTTGGTTTCTTTAATTACAGGATAAAGTTAATGATGCCACCTCAGTTTTGCATAATTCCAGAAGTATTTCATGTTGTTACTTTTCTTGCTGAACACTTGGGACCAAGACCTGTGGTTGTTACTTGACACTGTTAAAATGGAAGGATTATTTGCAAGTTAATGCATTACATTTGTGGGGATGAGCCAGTGCCATCTGTGAAGGTCTGTAAGAGCTGTTGTAAGGTCCTGCCCTAGCACAGTTTTTAAATGCTTCTTTTCTTGCCTTCAGAGAAGTTCTTCTTTTTCACAGTGTTTGGCATGTGCTGAAATATCTACATGTTGGAAGGTAAGAGCAGTGGATAGGATGCCAATCTTTTTTTTGTGTGCCTTGCAATACTCTCTTTGAGGGTTGCACAAGAAATTGTGGGTATCAGCATGCAGATACAGGAAAGGTGTGTTTGGAATTCTAATGCTGTTGTTTATGCAAAGACAAGTCAAACTGCTCTCAGGGTATTTCAGTATAAAGCATAAAAGTTTCTAATTAAACTTATAAATCGAGAACACATGCACTGAAAATATTACCCACTGCTGGATGCAAAGAGTGTTTATGTGATGTGCCAAAGAGCAAAAGGTGCTGTATAAGATGCAAGTAGTTGTTGCAGATTGCATATTGAAATACTGAAGGCATACAAGGCAGTTGGTAAAAATAATCTTGTTCATATTGATAAGCCTGTTCACAGACATGTATTTATTTTTACTTTAGAGTGCATGAGTGTCTGTGTCTTTGCCTAATGTAAGGAAGAGAACTTTATATATCTGATATCTCCCCTTAATTATTAGGCATTCCTCTTGGAAAAAAAAAAGTGCCATTGAGCTGAAATTCAAAGTCACCAATCTTAGTCAAAAAACAGAGGAGTAGTCAGACTAACTTGTCTCAATGTGTATGTAATCCCCAGCTGCCTTCCTTGATTCAGATCAAAACAAAGGCTGTCAGGTTTTGTTATGCTGTATTAAAACATTTTATTGGTGATTGGGCTAGAATCAGTACCATGTGGATGGGACATAAACTTGTTATTTTCTGTTGCTGTTCTGAACTTGAAAAAGAGACAGTATTGCAAACAGATCTGTCTGCATATTCCTGTGTGTTTCCTTATCAGACCAGTCCATGTCCCAGGAGCTAGTGTACAATGGACCAGAATGATCAGACTGGTGTTAAGCATGGTGGTGGTGGTGGTGTTTTTTGTTTTGTTGTTTTTTTGGGTTTTTTTTTAATGTATGTGTGTGGTGGGGGGTTGTTGTTCTTATTGTTTGTGGCTTTTTTTGTGGGCTTTTTTTGTGTTTTGGCTTTTTTTCTAAATCAGAAGGGTGACATTTGACCTGCTGGTTGGTGGATCCTGCTACTAGGAGTAAACCTGACCCTCAATAATTAGTGCCAGAGAGCTTCATTTGGCCTCCAGCTCTGTGAGGAAAGGTTAAAGCGTTGTGATGCTGTTCAAAATCCATTAACCAAACAGAGTCTTAAAAAGCCTTTGGACTTCCTGACCTTAGCCAATCTCTAACAAACAAATTCTCTAAGCTAATCAATGAAACAGAATAACTTTGTGGTCTTTACATCCACCTACTCTTTAGTGGTTCTAATCCAAAGCCCTAACAGGAGTGATTTCCTCATATTATTATCACAGAGGCTGATAATCCTCTGAGCTGTGTTTTACCCATCTTGCAGGAACCCCTTCTCCCAGATATTATTTTTCTGACTTCAGGGATCTGCAGTTCTGCTAGTAGCACTGCTAGAGCTGGCAAACACATCCACCCCTTTGGAGCCTAAAAGTGCTTGACTGGCCCAGCAGTAGGTGAGGTTTTCCCAAGCACAGCTGCAACAACACAAAAACTCTCTGTCAACAGCACATGCCATCTTCCCATGAATGTATAAGAAAAAGGCACATGAATTATGAGTAAATACTGATGGGCTTGAAGCTTGAGAGAAGGGATGAGTAAGTCATATCTCTGCCATAGATGCAGACATAATGAAAAATCTCAGGTTTCTTGGGGACACACAGAAGATCCCAGTGGTCTTGGCATTACGAGGAGGCCCATCAAACAGCATTAGCAGAATAATTAAATGTGCAGCTTAAACTTAATTTTCCTGGTAGCATTAAGACGGATTAGACATTATTCATTTGGTGATGTCCTTGCTTCTCAGTATTTTTCACTCCTCTTCCCACCTTGTCATTTTGTTTCCATCAGTAATATTACTGGGTTTAGTTTAGGAAATGCGCCTGAGCAGGATTTGAAAATAGGATTTTCTGAGCAAATCTTCATAACTTACGGCACCTGGGTTCCTATTTTGCATAAGAAAAATACTTCTTTTAATGAAATAGGTTAATTATGTAAAGTGTGAACATAGTGGCTAAGTGGAGAAAATTTGCTAATCTGTAAATGAGGAGGAGGATCTGTTCTATAAATTGCACTTTCTGTATTTCTCTGTTTCTTCTTCTGCTAGGTAAATTTGGTGAGACTGTGTATAGGCACCAACATGACACTGTAAGAATGCCAAGTATTTAGATTAGCTATAAGGAAGAATTTCTTCACTGAGTGGTGGTGAGACACTGACATGGGTTTCCCAGAGAAGCTGTGGATGCCCTGTCCCCAGGAGCACTCAAGACAAGACTGGATGGGACTTGGAGCAACCTGGTGTAGTGGAATGTGTCCCTGTCCATGAGAGGGGAGGGGTGGAACAGGATGATCTTTAATGTCCCTTTCAACTAAAACTATTCAGTGATTCTGCTATAACTGTGCTGATTTGTACTTCTGCTTTGTTTTCTGACCCATCTTGATCTACAGGCAAATCCAGGTCCTGCAAACTGATGCCCAGCTGCTGATTGCCTGTGTGGTGAGAGTTTGCCAGACATGTCTGTTAATTGGTTATATGGGATCTGTTCTTTTGGACTTGAATTCTAGCATTCTGTCCCAAGGATTTGGTGGTCTTCAGTCTATCAGAAGGTGAAGCTCTAGGCATCATATTAAGACTTGAGTGTTCATTGACAGAAAGAGTTCAGACTTTGACTTCTGGGCATCTGCATGCTGACATGATCTTTAATCACGTTATTATCTGCTGCCTTTCCACCTGAGTCTCTAGGTAGATTAGCAACTATAAAATCTCTGAAAGAGAACAAATTATAGAGTGACCTGAAAAAGATGCTTGTGATTATTTCCATTTTGTGAAATGAATGCTCTGATACAGGGTAGGGTACTGGGGCACCTCCAAGTTAAGTAGTCTGCTACCTTTTAATTCCTTTTATGTGTCCTTGAAATCTGCCTTTAGTCTTTACTGCACCTGGAATCCCATAACATTACATTCTCTGACCTATTGAATATAGCCAGCAAAATCTTCTGGAATGTGATGAGTCCCAGGGTACTTGGGAAGACTTTTTTCATTAAATCCTTTTTTTTTTTTTTTTGGCATGTGTACTGTTGATATCTTATTCTGAGTGGACATTTGTACATTCAATTTTCCATATCCAGCTGAGCCTGTTGGATCTGAAAGGTTGCTCTCCTGCTTCTGCAACTTCTTTATTGCTGTAATCCATCTGTAATAATGCAGAGGGAATTGGTCAAGAGAAGCATCAGACAATTTCTGTGATCGCTGCTTTTGCCTCATTTGCATTGAATTATTTTTTCTTAGTGGAAATTCTCAGAAGTGCTTTGTGCTTCATAGTTGTAGAAGAAGGGACAGATTCACCTTGAAGAAACACATAGACTGCTAGGTCTATGCAGGAAAAAAGGAGAAAACAGAAGTATTTTTCTGTGCAAATCAACAAAATTCATAAAGATCATCAGAACAAGAGGTGGGTTTTAACCATGCTTCAGCATGGATTAGGTGCAGGCTCACAGCTGGGGCCACACAAGGAGGATGGAGTGAATTAGAGAGGGTTGTAAGGTCTTCTCCATGGGTTTGGTGACAGCAGCCTCTCTCCAATCACCTATCCAGGGCACTGGTTCAAGACTTGGCTTTGTAACTTGAGGGACCATGAACAGGGAGCAGATGAATGCTCCAAAGAGATGGTGATTGATGCAGGTGTGTGGCTGGATGTGCACGAGTCATGTGAAGCTCTTGGAATGTTTCTGCCTTTCAAGCCTTGCTCCTGTAATGACAGTGTGAAAAATGAAAACTTTCCTGGTACCCATGCCTTTCAGTGCTCACAAATGCTATTCACAAGCCTGAGAGTAGTAAGGTAATATGTCTGATTTCAAGGAGATGGACAACTTAATTGGTATATAAATTTAGAGCTAATAATGCATATTTTTTTTGTAATATATTCTGTATACTTTGTGTGCTAGCTGGGTAATTTGTTTCTGCTTTCTACCTTGGGAAGCAGGGGGGAAGCAGGGGGATGGTGCTATTTATCTTATTTCTTGTGGGAGACTTTTGTAAAACGTTTGCTGGGCTGCTGACTGAGTGCATAATAAAACAGTCATTGCAATTTTTACTAATCTGAAGCCATTTTCTTGAAGAAGCACAGAATGCAGAACGTCACTTGAACAGACAAAATACATTTAGTTTGGGACTGGTGTATAAATTTTCCAAAGAGAAGAGCTAATCAAAGAGCAATGTTTATGGAATAATAATGTGATTGGAACTGTCTGATTTATTTACTGATATAAGTAATGTTGAAAATGGGATTTTGAGAAGCAAATCGTCTGTGGGTGAAATTCTGCTTGCACACTTCTGAAGTATAACTTGTATACCAAGTATCATAAGGACTCTAAAGGGGCTTAACAGGTGAAAAACAACTGTATGGCCCATTAGATAAAAAAATTGTGATCCTAACAGGATGGCACAAGAAGATGTGGGGGTTAATATGAAGCTGTGGTTTGCATCCCTCTCCTTCCCACCAAAACAAAGGCACCACTTTGAAACTCATCTTTCCCTCCCCAGGTGTCAAACTTGTTTCTTTGGTTGTGCCTCCTCATGCAAGTGCATGTACTTGCATATGTTTATATGTAAATAAAACCAAATTGATTATCACTAGGAGGCTCTCCGATGTGCCTGCTGAGAGAACAGTTTATCTGTGTGACAAATACAAGTCATGTTATTTGAAGTGCTGCTGGAACATGCTCATTTTCCTTCAACAAGGAGCAAGGTACAAAAGATGTTAAAATTAGAATGAAATGCCAACTTCATGCTTTGCCACAGGGACAATTTTTAAATTTTTTTTTTTTAGTTAGGAAGCAATGAAACCTTGCCTCCCCAGCATCCCTTGTTCAGCACATGCACGTGAACTTCTGATGGAGGACAGGTTTGTGTCTGACAGAGATCAAATTTCCTGCAGTGTGTTTTCTATCTTGTTGAACAAACAAAAGGTTTTTTTATATTACTACCACCATTACCATTGTTATTGCTTTTTACTTCATTTTTACTTCACTCCAGTGTCCTCCTCTCTGCAACACAACCTGTCTGTGTCAGCACTGTTAACTATTAAGTTGTTTATTATTTATTATGTGTTAAATGCTGACAATGTGACGTGCAAAGGATGTAGGCTGAAAGAGAGGCATTTATGCAGATGTGATTTATGCTTTCTACAAGCTGTCTTTGTAAGAATTCTGAGCTTTCATATTTGCAAATCTCAGGTTGGTGGGTTTTACAGGCTATTCAGTTAATTCAGACCCATCTTTCAAACATCTGTCGCCTCTGAAAAGTTCTCAGTGTGAAGAGGAAACTGTTATTTATAAGAAGAAGCTGTCAAAGATCAGCTATGTTCAACAATCTAAAGCATCGCTTACGTACATCAGCACTAAACTATGCTCATTTGGATAGCATGAATGACTAATTTTAGCTTAAAATTGGAAGCAATTATAGGTTCAGGAAGAAAAGTAGGGCTGTATGTCATTAGTAATTGATTTCTTTTGTGGAAGAGCTTGAAACGAACATTTAAAAAGAAAAAACATTGTTAAGTGATGCAACCTGTGGCATGCAATACACAGATGTTTCACAGACTTGTATGTGTGTGTGTCTCAGGTGGATGGATATTTCTGTTGTCATTCCCCCACCTCCCCACAGCTCCCTAAAAAATTCTGCTTCCCCACCCTGTGTCTTTTCAGCTTCTGTGAAACCCTCCAGCTGATGATAGCTCACACTGGGAACGTTGTGTAACTGGTGTACAAAGAGGACAGTGGTGCAGGAAGCTGCAAGTTGCTTGGTAAGATGTTGTGGGCAGGTTTCAAAATCTCAAGGTCACATAAGTAAATAACTGTCCCACCTGTGCATCTTACTGTGAATTACAGCAGGAGAGTCCAACAGAACAGTGATCTGAGCACTGATGAGGGAAACTCGAGTACAATGTCTGTAGGCAAGACCTGACTGTGGTAAAGCACTCCTTCTGCCTCTCCTCTTGGCTGTTTCTCAGAACAGCATGTGGTCTCTCAAGGGAGTGGTCCTTGGCAATGTTGGAAACCGCTCCTGGGTCAGAAATCCTGACCTCTCTCAAACGAGTCAGGTCAAAGAAATTGCCCTGCACTTATTTCTCACTGAAGCTTGCCTTCTGTGGCAAGGAGTCACCAGACTGATCAGACCAGCTGCTGGGACCAAACTGTTATCCTTTCTGCTGCACACCCAGTGCTATAGTCTCCTTCTTAGAGAATTTAAGGGCTAGGAAAAAGGAATTAAGTGTATTGCCCACAGGACTGATGTTATGCAGGATCCCTTCATTGGTTACTATCTCTAGGAATGCTTTGGGCTAGTAAAATAAAGCATATTTGCCTGAGTGGAGCCAGCAAGTGGGGAGAGGAATGATGAAGTGATTATTGTGTCTGGAAGCTAGAATTTCAAGGACTCTGTTGGATGTCTTCTCTGGGACAAGTTACATTTACATGGGCTTTTGCAAACAGATGTGATCTGTGATTTTAAAGATTCTGGCTTGATGAATTTAAGCTCAGTGTTGTACTAATATGATGATGTGGCTTTTAGATTAGTCTAGATCATGTCAAGTTATTTTGGTGTGTGGATGAGGTGAGTGAGTATCTGTCTGCACAAAATCACATCAGCCTGCTGGGTGGGATCCAGTTCCTCAAGCATTAAACAATTTGAGGCCTTTTCAGGTGTGTGAGAGTATCCAAGACAGCCACTTAGGAACAGTACAGGACCTACATCTGACCCAGGCTGCAGCAGCCAAACAGAATTCCTGAGGGCATCTCAGAAGGGCTGAGCACCCATGTGAACCTCGTGCCTGCTTGGCTGTCCAGATGGTTGAGGAGCAGACCTGCAACAAATGCCCAACTTCTCATACATCTGCCTGGGAGAGATGGCCTGCCCTCCAAGGCTGAAATAGGATTTGCTGTCCCTTTTTCTAAGAGAAGTCCATCTAGAAAATGACAGACCTGCATGTGGCCAGGAAACTTAAAGTGAGAGGTGTTCTGTGGAGTTCTAGTTTAAAAGACATATACACGCAGAGAAGTTGGCTAAAAAAAGAAGGATTTCTAGTTTTCAGAATACTTTGTTATTTGATTTGGCTTCAGAGCTGGCAGGATTATTAATTTCATGAGCAGCTGAGGGATGAAAAGGCCCTTCAAATCTTGGAGGATATCTGCCAAGTACATCTGCCTTGGGACTAGCACACCTTGCTAGCCAAGACAGCAGAACTGTGAGGAGTCCAGGGTGCGCTCAAGAGGCTTTTGTGCATTAGATCAACATTTGTCAAGACATTTTTTAACCATTTTTTTTTTAACTCTGCAAGCCATTTTTGATGACCTTTTTTCAGCCAAAAATTTCCAAGAATCTCTGCTTGCAGAGTCTGAGCCACACACACAGGAGACATTTGCCATGACTGTTTCTTTCCTTAGGACTCTTTATGGCAAGAAAAATTACACAAAGATTCCATTTATCTCATTTTTGAAATTCATAGGTAAGATTTATGAATGCCTCTGACAGGTTGTAGGCTGGTCTCCAATCACTATACCTCACTTTCCTAAAGAAAAAAAAAGATCTGTGCAAAATTCTTATGGAAGAATAAAATATGTATTTGCACTCAGGCACTCAATAACTTTCTCTGACTACTTTAAAACTTAGGCTAAAGACTTAGTTACATCAAAATTAGCTAGTTTGGTGTCTCAGCTTTCTGGCTACCTTATGATGTCTGCTGTATTTCTGTAGTGTACAGCTTCTGACTGTACCTCATCAGGCCAAAATTTAGGTCTAGTTTTAAAAAATAGTACCTCTCTATATTAAAAAGTATTGCAAAAACATTTAAAGTAAAAAAAATCTAAAAGATAACCTCACTTACTACTGTTTCTTTCCCCTACCCCCCTAGACCCCACAACTGAATTGTAGACAATTCTTGTTTTCAGCATTGCTAGATTAAAGAAAAACCCTCCAATCCCTTCTATTTTGGCTTCCCAAGGGAATGAGACTTTTGATTTTATTCTGCCTGTCTGCCAGTCATTCTCTTAATAACTTTTGAGTCCATTGACTGGCCTCAGCCACCTTTGACACCAGGTAGCCACCTCTCAGATATTACATTCCTGCACATTTTGTGCAAATCAAGATCTGTGTCAAGGAGAAAGACTTCAGAAGGAATTTACTCATCCCATGGGTTAGCAGACACCCAACCAGTCAGCAAGCAGGCGTGGGCCTAGTTCTAGGCTGGCTGTCACAGCTGGCTGGGGCATGGGGGACCTGGAAATGTGAATCCAGGGTGGATGTGGCAACTTCTGAAATTGTGGGAAGGGGAGAGGATTGGAATCGTGGGTCAGAAAACATAGAACCATAGTTTGTGTTGGAAGGCACCTAAAAACCCATCTTGTTCCAGCCCCCTGCTGTGGGCAGGGACACCTCGCCCTAATCCACGTTGTTCAACATCCCAGGGGAGACTGGGGTGAAGGGACATCAAGGGAGGTGACTTTATGGCAGGAGCATGCCTGAAATGGAGATGTAAAAACCAGATCAATAAGGGTATGTTGCTCCATATTAATAAGGAGCAAGGCTCAGAGCAGAGCGCAGAGGGGAAGGTGAGATGCATTTACAGTTCTGTTTGTGTGTTTTCTATCCCAGCTAACTTGGTGGGTGACAATGAATCATCAGACAACTGATTATTGAGTGTTTGATGATGCTCTGTTTAATCTTAGTCCAGAGTGAATATATTTAACGTCTTGATTTTTCTATTGAATATGTTGTGGCATTGGTTGCATACAGTGCTTTCTAACATCTTATTAACCAAACAAAATCACGGAGTGCTTTTAACAATGAGTGGTTTGTTTGGCTGCATTAATATCAATTCAAATTCTTCTTGCTGTCACTGCATACATATGAGCCATCTCTTTCAGAAAAGCAGATTGATTCTCTTTGTGAAAAAAATTAACAGAAACTCCCATTGCCCAACATACTCCCTTACCTGAGAAAATGTCTAAATTTCAGCAGCTTTTGCAGTAAATAAATGCAGCTCTTGAAATGTTTCATAGAGTGTTACGGACCTGACTTGCCAGGTTTTCAAACCCTCTGCAGCAATTCAAAGAAATGATTTGATATTTTGCATATGTTCTTAGTGTTTCAGGAGAGGAATATTTGCAAGGATTCACTGAAAGAGAGCACCAAGCTGGGTGTCATTTTGGTTTGGAAAATGCTGTCATTACGCTCTGTTTATTTGTCTGTTTTGTGGTGTGGTGTGTTTTCAACAGGGGGACTCTGTGGGCAGAATAAAATTGAGAGTATGACACAGATCAACCAGCAACTGATATTTGACACTCTCTGTCCACTGGCCTAGTTTATTAAACCTGGAGTGAGACAACTAAAGCACTAGGGATGAATATGTCTCAGTTTTCCGTAAAATGAACTCCTGGGTTTTGCTGGTAGTGGCTGTTGGTTTTCATATGAAATTAGTAGTGTCTCATTAAATGAAAGGCAATTATATGTATTAGCAATAATGAGAGAATCATACAAAAAAAAAAAAAAAGAAAAAAGTCAACCAAAAAAATATCCCCTATGGATGTAATTTTAGAAATGCATTATGCAAGGGTTAATTTGTGAGCTGGGTATTTTTTTCTTCCCCACGTTTTGAAAGCTTTGCTGTAATTTTGTATGAAATTTGAGATCAGTGAGTCTATAATATCTAATGAATAATTTACTACGCCAACACTCTTTCTGTGGAAGAATACTAAATTAATTAAGGCCTGGAGGAATTTCCATGTGTTTAAGCCACATTATATCTTCAAGGTTTTACTGCTTCAAAGTCACTGAGATGAACTCCTGGCTTTTCAGGTGTTAACAGTCCCAGGAAAACAAGATTGATGCCCTTGCTTTAGCCTAGAAAAACTAAAGGGCTTGAGCATGTGTTTTGCGTGACTCTATTAAAAGGATAGTTCCTTGCACTCACTTTGTTCCCTAATTTTTTTTTGGATGTTGTATTTATAGGAACTGCCCTACCATCTCCCACACCCAGAGGTATTTTGCTGGGTTGGATGGCACATTCTGAGCCAGCTCATTTGGGTGGCTCTTTTCTCTGTGTTAAAGGGGGTGAGGACTATCTTCCAACAAGATAAATAAGCTGTAGTTGAGCCTACCTCTTCTTTGAAAAGTACAAAACTTCTAACCACACTAGCCTGTGCAGAAAGGGATTATTTTTGGACCTGTTGGTCAACCTTGAGAGAATTAATCAGAATTTTTATTTTTTTAAGTCTCAAGACATAAGCATCTCTCACAGCTGATGGTACGGCAAAGGCTGGATAGGGTGAAACTGCCAACCTGCCACACACATTGTTTATTTAAACAGGACAAAATAGCTTCTTTCCAGCTGCTTTTGATGCCCTTGAGTTGAAATGCAAATACAGAAAAAACACGGACCAATATAACCAGATGACAGCCGTTCCCCTTCCCTGGAAACCAGTCAAGCACAGAAAAGAGGAAATCAGTCTCTCTCTCCCATGGCTAGCCATACTCATCATTCTCTCCTTGCTTCCAGCTGCTGACCAACTACCCTAGGCAGAATAATTTGACTCTCTGTGAGAACCCCTTCAGAGGTGCCTCATTTAGGCTTTCATCTGGTACACAATTTACTCAGCCAATCTAGTCCTGGTCTGGGCTCACAGGTACTGTGTTCTTCTTACACCATTTTTGTGCTATCCCCTCTTCAAGGTTAATGAACTGGAGTGCAGAGGTTGACAAAGGTTCATTAGGACATTTGTGACACATAGTGGCACAGAATTTGTACAATCCTATCAATGTATTCCCCATTACACATCCAAGCTCTGCCCCTCCTGTTATTCACACTGCTTTGTGCCTACAGTGGGGCAAACTAAGCAGTTTTCTGGCTGGGAAAACCTGTATGTGGAGTCCTGGGCTCCTCCACCTATGTATGGTATAGAATAGTCCACATGAAACCTGGTGCCATGACCAGTTTCTCTGCACTCTATCTCATCTTGTTGGGGAAGGGAGGTGAGCACTTACCTTGTCTGTTTTACAGCACATCGGTTGTTCAGGTGCAGTCCTCTGTGGTTTCTTGACAAAGTTTCAAGTAGAACAGAACCATAGAGAGGCAGTGGATGGAAAGGGGGTGCTGTGAGGTCTCTGTGCTGGTCACCACAGAGATCCAGCATCTGTAGCTGTACTGTGTGTATGGGATGAAGGGTTGGGTATGGGATGAAGGGTTGGGTATGGCAGCGCTGGCAGGACCTGTGCAGAGGTCTCATGTCCTGGGTTATCCTTGCTGCTGTAACACACCACGTGTCTGTCCCAAAAGCTGTAGCACGATGGCCCTGGAAGTGGCAGGGAAACAACCCAAGCAAGGACAGCAGAAGCTCAGCTGCATTCTCTCAGGTAAGCTTAGACCTGAGCTCCTTTCAAGACCAGGTGTGTTTAATATCCTTCTTGCAAACACATTTTCCTGTAGGACTGGTATTTCTGAGAGGGCTTAGCTCCTGCTCAAGAGGTTTGGCTGAATTAGACACTGTTGATGTGAGTGAGCTAGGGACTCATGTCTTAAACTTGGCTCCTCCCAAACACTGGACGAATGGTTTGGACCTGGAGTGCTGCTGCTGCTGCAGAGCCTGTGGGCTGTACAGAGTGTTGGGCCTAAACTCTCTGCTAGCTTTGCAGTGGGGTTTGGGGAATCTGGTCCCTCCTCAGGATAGAGCTGCGTCCCTTTCTTAAAGCCACTTGCCAAAACACTTTGCTGAATCAGGACCTCTCTGGCACCACGACCAATTTGTACATACAGTAAATCAGAAAGGAACTGGGGCAAAGACTCGGGATACAGAAAGCTGCAGTGTCCGATTAAACGTGGTCAAATTACTGGCTGTGTATGTTCAGGCTACTTGAACAAATTAAAAGTGGAGGCTGGAGGAAGGATAGTCAATGAGGCCTGTATGATTGTAGAAGGTGGGGGGAAGTCAGGCTAGGGGTGCTCAGCAATACCCAAATTGTCCTGTTTGCCAATATTCAGGGATAATTTACACATCAAAGGAGAGGGCGGAAATGGACATGCAAAGTGACAGCGACTGCCAAGTTAAATAAAAGCCCCTCAGTGAACATGAAGAGCAATAAGAGCCGTTTGGAAAGTTGGCTGGAGAAGAAGAGGTTATGTGAGAGCTTATACCCAACCGCCTTCTTGGCCCCTTGGGAACCAATACAGACATGGAATTCACTTGACCCGCAGGGCTGAGCAAAATATGGCCACACATCAGTAAAGCCTGATGCTTAAGTCATAGGAAACAAAAGCAGGACTGTGCCCGATGCCAGACGAGTGGGATCAGGTAGCACGAACCACAGCCTGACTTCAAAACGCCTGAGTAAATCTGGGCTGCTGAATTTCCACTGGACTGAATCTGAAGAAAATAAAGGAGAAGAAGAATGCTGTTTTTTTCTTCTCTAGCCAGATACTAGAAGAAGAATATAGGTTGAATTTGAATAGGCAAGAAGCAATATTTCTAAGACAGGGTGTTTTTTGAAATATGAGGCTTTGTAGGTTTAGCATTAAAGCAATTTCTCTTCTTGTCATGAATCACTGAAGGACAGACTGTGTTTAGGTGGGATATGAACATCCAAATGCTTCCTTGCCTCTCTGCCCTTGATTATATTTTTTTAATCTCCTTTGCTTTGAGGAAATTCAGAAATAGTCTTGATTTTGCCTATCACATCCCAGTCTCACTTTCTACTGCTGAATAGCTGCTTAAGATACCTTGTCAGTGTCATCCTGGCACGACTTTGCTAAGAGATGGTGCGAATGATCTGGGGTTTCCAGAGCAAGCACAAGGAGAGCAAAACTAATTGTTGCCCCAAGCAAGAATCTTCCGATGAAAAGCTGATCTATTTTACACAAGTCCAAACCTGAAGTAACTCCACAGACATCAGTGCAATCACTCTAGATGTGCAAGAGAGGCGAATCTGCCCTCAAGTCCTCTGTCTTCTTTCCCGGGGGAGGGCAGCTTGGCTCAGGAGTCAGGGAGGGGGGGAGAGCGTCTGCAAGGACTGCTGCCTTTTTATACAATCTGCATCAGTTTTGTGATCAAAGGCTAGAAGTGACCAGAATAGGCAGAGTCCTAGGCTTTTCCCATTCACATGGCTCAGGCAGGCTTAACCCTGCCCGCTTAATGCCGGGCTTTGTTGCGACGAGTCATGTGCAACTCCACCGCTGTGAGTCTTTGTTCCAGGCAGTGCTGTGCCTGTGGGGGGGAGAAGCAGAGTGGGCTTAAATCCTTGGCTGTTTTGGGTACATTAAAGCTCGAATCAGTCCAGAGTGCAGGGGTCTATGCCTGTACACCCTGGAGCTGTGGCAGGATGAAGCCTCCACCTGCTGAGGCCCTCTTTCTGCTCTCTAGGGAAGAGCCAAATACCTCTCAGGGTGGCTCTATCTTTGGCTGCCGTACGGCAGGGATTGGATTACAAGCAGCTTCATGCTGACAAGGCTTTGGAGGAATAATAATATCTTGAATATTATGGAATTCGAGGAATAATAATATTGGGGGGGATAATAACATCCTCTAGGGAATGAGGTTGTCCTTCTCCCTTACAATCCTGGCACAGAGAGGCTATGTAGATTCTTGAATGTAGTGGGAATTAGCCATTTCTTCAAGACATATGTGCCAGTTCCAGTTAAAACATTCTCAGCCTGTGTTCTGGCACTGCAGATGGGATGGGAATCTCCCTGCAAAATAAAACAACTGGGGCTTCCAGAGCTGCTGGAAATCACTCTGTTTCCTCTGCCTGCAAGGCAGTAGCATTTCCCTTGGTGCCTGCTCTTCCTTTCTTCTACCAATGACTTGGGGGCCAGGTAGGGTTTTGCTCTATTGTATTATCTTCAAGACCCAGTCTCCCATTTGCTGTGCTTGTGCATTGCTCCATCAGTTCAAAGGAGCTATGCCAGTATAATCCAGCTGAGCAAGCAATACACCATATAGATGGTTTGGGATACTGAACTCCGAATTCAGGCAATGATGCTGAAAATAAATACATGTTTTTTTCTTGCTAGAATATAGTGAATTTCTGATATAACTGATTTTTACTGTCTTCACAAACCCTCTTTACTAGCACCAGATTTAATACCTGAGGCAAAAGGAGAAAGGTTATTTTTAACAGCAAAAGGACATTGCAGCAACACGTCTGGAGGATGCAGGGTTCTAAGGCTTTCTCACAGGGCAAGGAAAGTCCCCGGGATGAAAACCCTACTGTGTAGCAGAGAGGTGAGTGTGTTTCAGTATTTGTCCCGGCTGGGGAGCCCTCCTTAACTGGGAGAGGTGACCAGGCTGCCAAGCCCTCGGGCAGTATGAGAGCAGTGTTCTCTGTGAGGCCAAAGACCTGCCGCTCCCGGGAGGACTGAGCCCTGCGACGGCGTGGCTGCTGTCACACCCTGTCCCTGAGCTGCTGCACGTCCCCTGCCATCTCCACACGGGGAGATGCCACCAACTCAGGAGGGAGAAAAACTCGGCGAAGCACAACACAGCTCCTTCCTGGCTGTCCCTGCAGAACAGCAGGGGGATTTGCTGCATGATCCGGAGGGATCAGCGGGCTCAGAGCGCTCCTGAGCCCAGGACTAGCTCCAGGGAAGCGCAGCACAGGCTGGCGGAGGCACGTCCGAGCTCTCAGCGGCAGCACACAGCGCGCATTGTGGCTCGGCCGCTGCCTGCCGGCATCTCCCTCCGGCAGCGCCTCCGGAACAGCTGCTCGCCCGCCTGCCCTGCCAGGCGCGGCCACGGCAGCCGCATCCCCAGGGAACCGCTCCGGGAAGGGGCTCCGCGGGATGCGCGGTCCGCACCGGCAAAGCACCGTCTGCTGGAAGGGGTGCGGAGGAGGACGCAAGGACCAGGATGGCTTCTCAGAGATGCGGACAGACTGGCATTTATTTGTTTTTCCTAATTCAGCTGGATTGTTATGGTAAAAAAAGAAAAAAATAAGCTGTAGTATAAAATCACGTCTCTGTCAGCTACAAATGTGCACATTGATGGATAAAGCAAATCGGGAACAGCGACCAAACTAATTTGAAAATCTTCTGAGCTGCAGAGAAAGAAACGTCCTCAAAAGAGAGAAAACAAGCCATGTTGCCCAGATCTCTTTGTCACAGGTCTCAGGAGAGGGTAGAGAAATCAAATCAAGCTCAGTGGGCTTTTAGCTGCCTTTGGAAGAAGTTTCTGCCTGGCATGAAAGCCACAGCCATGGCAGGAGCTCGGAGGTGCCTTTCATATGATTGCATTAGCTGTGGCTCCAGGTGTCCAAGGCAGACAGCTGACAACTACACCTTTTGTTTTCTTTTTCGTGTTTGACAGCCAGATGCCTTTTTGATCTGCAGTGTGCATGTGTGTGTAGGTGTATATTCATATATAACCTCGGATCTATCACTCTGACAGTCACAAATGACTTATCTGATCATTTTAACAAATACAGGGCTGATTTACACACTAGACCATCAAATGGAAGGGCTCTCTTTTGGCACTTATCATCCCCTGAAGTTTTACAAAACATGTTCTTTCCTGTGACATTAAAATTATAAGGCTGTTGTGTATTTTACTGAATAAAAGCTGATCCCATACCTGGTTTCCCAAATAATTGAAGAGTTATATGGCAAAATTTTATAGCTAGACTCTGGGGTTTAGAATCTCACAAGAAGGCCTGCTGTAACTGCATGCCTGTTGTGCAGGATGCTTATCTAGAATGGAGGGATGGCTCAGGATCTGAGAGGTCTCAGTGATGGAAAAGCAAAAGGCTAAGTAAATTCATAGAGCAGGAGCTCTTTCTGCAGCTCTGGAAGTCAGACAAAGCAGGTAATTCCTGCTGACTGCATGTTGTACCGCTCTTGGCAGAAATATGAAGAAAATGTTCATATTAGTTCAGGTATTGCAAATTACTTTTCCTGCCAAAAGAGTTAAAAATCAAAACCCCCAAGCCCCTCTCTTCCCTGTGTGTTTACTACTGGTCACTGCAGGAGATGGAGTATTGGCTTGGAAGGCCTCTTATTGACTTTATTACATTCTTATAAAAAGCAAGTTGTTTTCTGGTTTAGAGCAGAGATTTTCTGCTCAGAGGAAAAAAAAAACAAAAAAAAAAACAACCTTTGCTGGTTATTTCTGGCTCAGGAGCCAATGCCACTGCAGGAGCTCTGTCCTCACAGGTAATGGTGCAGCCTGCAGGAGACCATTAAGTGTTGTTCTGAGAGGCAAAGAGGGCACTTCCAGGCTTGAGCTACAACAGAATTGTTTGAGACCAGGGTGCTCACCACAGCACTCACAGCCTGCCATCAGAATTGCTCCAGAGTAAGGCAGCAAAAACATTTGAGCAAACAGTTGTTGTGAACAAGAAAAACTCTGACTGAAGAAGGGGATTGGGCTAATTAATGTGTGACCTTATGGTTCAAGCCAAGACCAAGACTTGCTCAGACTGCAAAATTGTGGACTGTCATTATGTGAAAGAAGACTTGTTCCAGGAACTCCTTCTCTTTCCAGGGACTATTGGCTGGGGAATGAGAAGCCTGAGGTGAAAAATTTATTTGCCTCTGTGCATGATATGGGCAGTGGGGGAGGGTGTTGTAAAATAGAGTTTTTCTTTTTTTTTTTTTTTTTTTTTGCTACAGGAGTATTGATGAGTTGCAGGGAAAAAAAAGAGTGCAATTTACAATAAAATGCTGTCCCTGATAATGGAGGATAAGTCCTAGATGCCTTAGAGATAAGAGGTGGTAGGGAGCTCTTCTAGTAACAAAACCTCTTGGTCTTACAGAAGAGCTGAAGAGAAAGGCAGGGGCTTGTATTTTGTAATGCTCTGAGAGCTGAACTACCCTCAGAGGGAGGCGAGGCTGGCAGAGCTGAGGGTGCCACATATCCCTGCTCACCTTCCTGGGTCTGCCTCTGTGGTCTCTGCCTGTGCAGGATGTGAGCAGAGTGATGTAGGAGAGCATTGTCTGTAAGACATACGAAATCTCTGAGGAAGAGCAAAGTAATGCTCCTACCTAACTCTACTGAGACTGCAGTAAGTTCCTCATTCAATATTTATCACATTTCGAATTCACAAGAAATCACTCTAAGTTGTAGTTTTAATGGAAGTTGACCCTGTAAACCAAGTGATCAAATCTTGGGTCAAGATGACATGACATATGCAAATCATATGCAAAGCTCGTGTACAGCTGCATGTACAAAGATCACACTCCACCATGAGCAAACCTCAACTGACTTAAATTAAAGTTTTGCCCAAGTCAGCTTGAGCTTTGTACCTAGAGCTGTATGTGGGCTTTGCATATGATTTGCATATGTCATGTAATGTACAATGTGGTATTGTGTACTGGCTGTCTCCCCCTAATTAATACATGATAGAAAAACTCTCGGAGAATAATGATTAAGAAAAAAATTGTGCATAAGGAAATTGCTTGCAAATGACCACACTGGTGAAATTATAACCCAGTAATATTGCAGTCCCATTTATTTTCTGTTAGGTTTAATCACCACTAATAATTCAGTCGAGGGTAATTAATCTTTGCTGATCAAAGTACAGGAAAGGGCTGAAGTACTGTAGCTGCATCATAATGACATGTAATGCTGATGGCACACAATTCCCTGTTTGCAGAGAGATGTGAAGATGTCCTCATCGGCTCACAGTCAATGAATGGGAGTTCATTATCACTCAGTACAGGAGAGAGGCTCAAATAATAAGGGAAAGAGCCCAAAAGTACATACTCAGGCAGATTCTTGCAACTAGAGCTCATCTCATTCCCTGAGCTGGAGGGGTGTGTGCAGGGAAGCTGTGATAGAGACCAGTGAGGGAAAGGACCTTCAATATTGATTTTCTTTAAAATCACTTTTTCAGGATAAGGTTCAACTAATCCTGCCTTGAAGGAAAAAGGGAGTTTCAATTCCCAAACCCTCCAATTCCCCAGCAGAGAATGACTTCCCCAAGTTCTTTGTATCAGTCATTATCAACATGGAACTTGTTACCTCCGTGGGACTAGCTGGTACTTTCTTGGAAAGGACACCTTCTGTGGGTAACTTGATGAGGCCTAAATGACTTGTGCTTCTTACCTTGAGGGAGGTGGTTGATGAGCAGAGGGACTGTGGGCAAAAGATCCTGCAGTAGAAACAGCATGTAGGTGTGAGCTCAAGAGAGTGGATAACCAAGGTTAATCTTTGTTCTCCCTCTACCAGTTTTTGCAGAACAGTTTCAGATCATGATTGTGCTGCTGTCCTGGACTAGAGAAAAATCCATCAAGACAATTTTGATCTCTATGGCCAGAAAAAAGGGATAGGAGCATGTTGCCTCCTGAATTGCTTCATGAATATATAAAATGCTTGAACTTAGAAGGCTTGAAGTCAATGCTGTGCTATGTTGGGTTTTGCAGATGACATTTAAAAATCTCAGCACCTAATTTATTTAGTCAGGGTTCATTTATTTTAATCTTCTAGCCAAGCCCTTGTTTGGGAACTTTGATCTGAAAGCAGTGTTTATTTTCAAAGTCACAAAAAAAACCCCTTCCATGCTTGAATATTCTATTTAAAATTCTTTTGATATTCCCTTCTATTGAAACTGCCACCAAACATCAGTGGTGTTAAAAAAAACAACACCTATTACTAAAAAGACAGACAGTATTTAGGGCTACAATGGTCCTGAAGTACAGTGAATCAAAACTGGAAATCCATTGGTTCTTTGGCTGCTAAATGATTTCCATGCTGAGCTGGCATTTACCTTCTAGAATAGAGAAGCCTTTCAGAGAACAGCAAATATCTGGCAGAGGGCCAGGGGCCTTGGATATAAGACAATTAGCACAACAGGGGAAAAGAAGGGCTTCCGGAATTAGAGATGAATAAGAAATATTTGTAAAGTGCACTTTAAGTTATTGGTTTGACCACAGCGAATGTTTGTCACTTATTTCTCATGGTTGCAAATGTGCTGTATTACTTGTCTGGTTCTGCTTTCTTCTGTAATTAGTTTCACCACTGAGTGGTAGGACTGGTACATACCACACTCGTTTTCCTCTACTTCATCTTTAAAAGACTACTTTGTTTGTTTCAAAAATAGGGAAAACAGCAACTTGTTAGTTGTTGCAAAGACAGACTGCTCCCTCCTAGTCCGCTGGCACAGCTTTAATTAGATGTGGGGATTTAAGCCTTTACGTTCCGAGGCATGTAACAGTCAGACTAATAATTAAGAGGATATTTTTAGATGGTTTAAAAAATCCACTCCACTTCTAAGACTAAATCTCGACGATTAAAAGTGCCAGAGGGTTTTCAGGCTCCTCACAGTATCGTGAGCTGTAAATTTGCTCATCTTATTGACAAAGAAAAATATCCCAATCACAGAACATAAACAGATTGTCAAGTCTTGAATATTAAGAGGTTTTAACCATTTTGTGCTACTCTGTTAGAAAGACAAGGTACATCCTCATTGATTAAGGTCACAACATCTGAGCTTCTGGAATTTCTTTAGGATTTATCTTATAAAGATGAAGAATTAATGATAATATCACAATCTTGGCTAGTGTTAGGGACTGAAACAAGAATTTACTTGAAAACTAGCAGAGGTGAGACATTCTTCATTACAAAGCCCAGTTCAAGCCTCAGGTGGGATATCAGATCTGCTTTTGGACACTATACTCCACAAGAAGTGTGGGTCAACAGAAGCAAGGTAGGTCAAAAAACTGAAAACATGACCCTGAAAAAAATTTGAGCATGCTTAGTCCAGAGAAGAGCAGACTGGTGTGTGATTTAGTGATCTTCAGATGTGCAACAAGCAGTTGCAGAACAGAACAGGCAATCTGTTCTCCATGTCGAATGGAAAAAGAAGTAATGGGCTTAAAGTTTAAAAAGGGAAATTTCATTAAGGCATTAGGAAAAACTTCCTGATGTAAAGGTAGTTAAAGACTGGGTTAGATTGCCTGGGTTGGCTGTGGAGGCACATCAAAGGTTTCCCATGGCAAGCTGAAGCAATATCTGTTAAAAATTGTTTAAGCTGCTGTCCTTGCTGACGTGAATGGTTCTTGATGTGGCTTTAAGTATTGAAGGACTGAATTAAGGTCTCCCTGGAGCCTTCTCCTCTCCAGGCTGAACAACCCCACCTCTCTCAGCCTTTCCTTACAGAAGAGGTGATCCACCCCTCTGATCATTTTTTTGGGCCTCCTCTGGACCAGGTCCAATAGGTCCAAGTCTTTCCTGTACTGAAGATGCAGTGCCCTGTGTGGGATCTCATGAGAGCAGAGTAGAGGGGCAGAATCACCTCCCTCAACCTGCCCATGCTGCTTTTGATGATGCCCAGGATACAGCTGCCTTTCTGGGCTGTGAGTACACACTCTTGACTGTGCCTAGCTTTTCACCCACCAGTACCCCAAAGTCACTCTCTGCAGGGCTCTTTTAGATGCCTCCATTCTCCAGCCTGTGTTGATACAGGAGTTGCCCTGTCCCAGGTGCAGCACCTTGCACTTGGTCTTGTTCAACCTGATGAGAGTCCCATGGAATTCTCAAGCTTGTCCAGGTCCCTGTGGACAAGCATCCTTTCCTTCAGGTGTGTCAACAGCACCACTGAGCTTGGTGCATCTGTGAACCTGCTGAGGGTGTGCTCAGTGCCACTGTCTATGTCTGTTGAAGATGTTATGGAGTACTGGTCCCAGTATGGACCCCTGAGCCACACCACTTGTCACTGGTCTGCATGTGGACATTGAGCATTGGCCATCACTCTCTGAATGTGACCATCTGACCAATTCCTTGTCCACCAAACAGTCCATCAATCCAATCCATATCTCTCCAATTTCGAGATAGGGGTATTGTGTGGGACCGTGTCAAAGGCTTTACAGAAGTCCAGATAGATGACATCTGTAACTCTTCCCCTGTCCACTGATCCATCATAGAAGGCCTTGGTGAAGCTGTGCAAGCAGTCCCAAATCACCCCCATGTTCTCCATGTGCCTTAGCACAGCCTCAGGAAGGATCTGTTCCGTGATCTTCCCAGGTACAGATGTGAGGCTGACAGGTCAGAGTTCCCAAAGTCTTCTTTTCCACCCTTTTTAAAGATGAGTGCAATGTTTCCCCTTTCCCAGTCACCAGGGGCTTCACCTGACTGCTGTGACTTTTCAAATATCATGGAAAGTGTCTTGGTAAGTAGATCAGCCAATTCTTTTGGGATTTTGGGATTCATTCCATCAGATCCCATGGGCTTATGTATGTTCATATTGCTCATGTGGCCATGAACCTGATCTTCTCTTTCAGTGGGAGGGACTTTGCTCCCCGAGGCCCTGCTCTGAGGTCCCTTCCCTTGAAAGGTGTGGGAAGACAGGTTGCCAGTGTATCTGTTATCTACATATTTGTTTATCTATCATGATGAAAATGTAAATTAAAATGAAAATATTTTTCTCTTTAAAGGTTGCCATGGGATATTATTGACTACTGAAAACCTTACAAGTTTGTTTTGGTTTTTATTTTTTTCTGAAAATCAAAGTTCCCCAGTAACCAAACCCAAAATATTTCATTTGGAGTTGAGCCAACTCAAGTCAAAAGTTGTGCTCTGGCAACTCAGTGAAGAGTGCCTGCTCACATGGGGACTTATGAGAGTCACAGCTTTGTCTCAGACCATGCCATGATCTCTGTTCTTTGGCCTTTTCCTGAGGTCTCGATGCCTTTCCTCGATGGGAGGTTGCAAGGCCTCCAGGAGGGTACAGTGCAGCCTGGTTCATGGACACCTTTGTGGATCTGAGGAGCCCACACTACAATTCCCATGGGCACAACAGTGGCTTGAGGTGGGCTATTCAGGTTTCCAAACTCTGAAATATTTCACTTTGAAATGCTGAATGTTGCTCTTTCCAGTCAAAAAGTACCTCTTTTTTGTTTGGTTGGTTTTTAGGAGATTTTTTTTTTTTGAGGGTTTCAATTTCTGACAAAAAGCAATATTTTGCATTGAGAAGAGTAATTTTCCATATTAGAAAACACAGGAAAACAGAACATTCCACAGAAGACTAAGCTCTCAATGAAAATAAGCAAACAACCACCCCTTTCTTGTCCCTTTGCTGACTCTCAGCCTGACCGCACACAGGGAATTCCTAAAATTAAAATTCTTTTTATGGTGTCCACCACAGAATGAAGTTCTAGGATGTAGCTAGGAGCTGCAACAGCATTTACCCTTCCATGGAACCACCCTAGGGAGACATGTTCCCAACTGGAGAGTGAACAGTTGTAATGGGAATGACCTGGGTTCGTGATCCCAATTACTGTGTGGGAGGACACGGCAAAGCTCTCTGCTGAGTGACTGTTCTCTTGCAAACCTCTGTAAGACAGGAGACACCTTCCTTGTGGTAATTCTGCTCCTCTGGTCTGTCAGGAGCCCAAGGCCAGGGTTCCTAAAGGAGATTTGCTCTTGGGGCTTCATTCATGGCTGCATTTTTTTGCATCAGTTAATTTTAGCTTCAACTCTTTTCTCTCTCTGAGACTTCAGGCTACCCTTTTCCTCTTGTTCAAATTACTCCAAAGTGCTTTGAAGCTCTGGCTTAAAGGGCTTCCTTCTCTGGACTGCTAGTAGTCCAGAATAACTGCACCACAGGACACCCTGGCACCTCCCCATCTTCTTCCATGTCAAGAAAAATAAAACAGCTCAGAGCTATGGAAGAAATGTCTTCCCTGTCAAGGTTTTAAGCCAAGCTGGAGATGAAACACCACCCAGTTGCTTGCTCAACCTCCCCCCTTTCCTCTTCCCCACCTCAGTGAAATGGAGAGGAGAATCAAAGTAAATCATGTATGTTGATATAAGAAACAGTTTAACAATTTAAAATAAAGTAAAACAAAATAACAATAATAAATGATAATAATAAGGTCAAAAACAAGTGACCCACAATACGGTTTCTCACCACCCACTGGCCAGCGTCAGATCCCCCTTCCTGAACCCAGACTGGCTCTGCCTGTGTGATTCTCCCCAATTTACATGCTGGGCACGGTGTTCTGTGGTGTGGAATGTCCCTCTGGTCAGTTCAGGTCACCTCTCTCAGCTATGCTCCCTCTCAGCTTCTTTTGGGAACCTCCTCACTGGCACAGCATGGGAAAGGAAAAAAGAGAAGAGTCCTTGACTTGAGATAAACACAACTTAGCAAAACCCCCAAACATCAGTGTGTCTCATTCTGACTCCAAAACACAGCACTGTAACTGCTACTGACAAGAAATTAACTCTCCCCTAGCTGAAATCAGGACACCCCCCCTTTTCCCATCCTAGTATTTCTCTTGGCTCTTTCCAAGCCCTTTACAGGTGTCACATAGGAACTCTGTGCAGGGCTGGAAAACCAGCCCCTCGATTCACATTGCAATAAAGCCTTGTGACATTAATGCAGCTGCTGGAGCATAACTGGAGCCTTTAAACTGCACTTTCCTTTGAATAGGGACAGATAATTAACAGGGTCTGCTATTTGATTACTCATAAATTTAAAGCTGTATGGAAACCAGCTGTCTGTGCCCAGAGTAGTTCCACTAGGAAGAAAAGTGGTGTTAGAATAAAATCCTTGCTGAACTGACACTGTCCCAGAGCCCTGGAGTGATCTGAGTCCCAGCCCTGTTTCTTCCAGAGATCTTGTGGGGCATTCTTGGGATCTGCCAAGACTTTCTTCTCTCCTGGCTGTAACATGACCCTTTTTGTGTCACTCCTCTGAAAGCTGCTTTAGACAACAGGCATATCCATGGTTAACTGTGATGAGCCAAATTTTCACCCATCCAAACAAGTTGCAGGTTAGTGACAGATGCAGGCTCCAAGCTGAGCCTCACGTCCTGAGCCTGGCTTAAACCAGCCCTGTGTTTTATGGCACACCTAGACTATGCCTGGCTCCATGAGAGTAGCTACAAAAATTAGCACACATCAGGCTGCCCTTTAGCAATGTCATGGGCTTGGGAGGTGAGGCTGGGCAGCCCAGCCTGCTGGGAAATTTCAGTGGGGAGAACTCTCGGGCATGACTCAGCATGACATGTTGTGTTGTAGTTCTGTGGAAGCTCTGTCATGTCAGAACCTGCAGGGTGGCAACATCCTTATAATTCCTTGGGAAAGATAAAAAGAAGATCAAGTCAAAGGCTTTAACTGAGCTTCATACTACTGTGCTGTATATTGGGACATCATAAAGTTAAGCAATCCAGTAAAGAATGAATTAAACCAAATAAATTACAAAATAAAGACAGTTGCATGTTAGATGCAAGGAGGAACCTTTTCCCAGCTGTATGCTTTGAGCAGCCAGGGAGCCTGTAGATATCCCCATGCTGAGTCCAGTTGTGCCTGAGTATCCTCGTCATGTCTTTCCAGTCCCTTGTACTCTCTCTGCTCCTAGCTCTGGTATTAGCATCATACTCTTACCCCAGAACTCTGAAAGAAAAAGGCAAAGGAATACAGGAAATCTGTCCCCTTCCCCCTTGTGCATTGAAAAGCACTGTATGCATATTCTGGCTGTCAGCATTTCTAGGAACAGGTCCTTTTCAGAAAAGGGAATCAGGACCCTCCAGTGCCCCTCATCCTGGATGTGACCCTGTGCCTGCTGTTCCTGTACCACACAGGCAGATTTCCAAATCAGAAGTGGAGACCTGCTTGGGCAAAGAGTTTCTCAGTGACTGGTCAAAGTGACATCCAGTCCTGCCATTCCTGTGCTTCTTGTCAATCAAACCAAGTGCCTTTGTTACCAGAAGTGGAATTCTTTGCCTGTTACAGCTGATCTTAACTGCAGCTGAGCTCAAACTTCCGTGACTGGAAATCAGCTGCTCTCCATCATTCTCACAGCATTTTAACTGCATGTGGGATATTAATTACAGGTTGTATTTTTCAGACCTTTACTTCTGCATTACTTGTTGCTTTAGGAGCTGAAAAAATGCCACAAGAGACAATAGCTTTACAGTGGCTTTTAGCCTCTCAGGACAAATCCCAGGGCTGACATCATCTGCAATTATGGTGCACAGATCCAAGCACTCTGACATAAGGTGGTAAATTATTCATGATCTGGCAGCCAACATAACTGGAGAGTGTGCTTTAAGTAACCTCAGAACTGCAAGTCTGGTTTGCCACCACAGTCATATTAGGCCAGTGGCCTATCTCTAAAAACATTACTTTGGATGACAGTGATAGAACCTTGGTGTAGATAAATAATTTTACCTTGATGTCATGTGAGTTTCTTGGCTAATATCTACAGGCTGAAGGTTTAAAATCCTTCCTGGATTCTGTCCCAAAGACTTTGCAGTTTAAGCCAAAAAAATTCTAAGTCCAGGGTGAACACAAAATTGAAGCAGATTTGGTGGGTCAGTGCAGGGCAAGAAGGGAGTGAACTAATACTCTTGGATAGGCAACCTTCCCATCTTGTTTGAACAGCCTTGTGATCATTTCTGTACTGGCCAAAGATTAGGCACAGAGACCTGGGCTGATTGGACTGAGAGGAAAAATTACAACAGTGATAGAAACAGGTGGAAATTGTAATTAAGATTTGCAAGCTTCTAAGATTTAAAGAGCTCAGGTGAGCAATGAAAATATACATAATTCCAGCTAGGGTTATATTAAGGACAATCCTCTCCCTACATATTGATCAATTATATCAGAGTCCCAGCATGGGATGGAAAGTTAAAGCTACTATAAGCAACCAGTGTGACTCTTGTAGGTGATTCTGCATCATTACACAGAGAATTCAGGTAAGACTGAGACCACCATGGGGGACAGAAGGGGAGGAAATACTCTTTGTCATCAGTGTTTTGTTATGGAGACTGGGGGCAAGCAGAAGGTGACATCCTTGTCGGTTGTCAGGACAGGAGAATGGCTGGGGAGGAATCCCAGCACTGCTGCTTGCTGTGGCTCCTGAAGGTTTTCCTTTCTTCCAGGAGAGAGACACCAGCAATCTGTGCCTTGCTTCAGCACATCACTGCTGTGTGCCAGAAACAACAGTTCAATCCTAAAAGACAATTCCTGATGTCTTATAAAATGCATTTTCCTCTCA
This sequence comes from Lanius collurio, assembly GCA_020086605.1. Lineage (NCBI taxonomy): Eukaryota > Metazoa > Chordata > Aves > Passeriformes > Laniidae > Lanius > Lanius collurio. The sequence continues at coordinate 2,471,927 of JACBWW010000004.1, forward strand.
GTCTTTGTCCTGATACTTGGACAACTTTACCATACACCATCATCATCACTGTAATAAGAACACATTAATTAATCCAGGAACCCTGGGGAATAGCAACCATGCTCTTGTTTCCTTTGCAAGAGATGTATCTTGTTACTACTCACAGAAAACCCTTTTGCATCAACTACTCCATTGATTACTCTGTTCATTGAAGACCTTTTTCCCTCATAATCAGTCATGTTATCTAGATGCAAAGTAGAGGTTGGAATAAATTTTTCAGAGAATGTTGAAAACTGCAAATGACCATATACTCACGGATTTTCACAGCCACTGGGGACTATTATGTTCTTTACCTTGACCTCTTGTAAAGCTGAGGCCAGAGAATATGACCAAATAACTTACTTATATGGCATTAGAGGAAACATATTCTCTGTAAACAGCATTTTAAGTAGTTATTGCTCAAGGAATGTGTGTATGTTAGATTGCTTTTATGTTGTGCTGAAAATATAGTTTCTTCCTGTGCTCATTTAAAATTTCAGTATCTGCATTTCCTCTAGATCCATGGAGCTGGCTGTGCTGGCACCTGACAATGCCAGAGACCCCAGCAGCTTTCTACAATGCTGATGCAATGGCCTGTGCTCAGGCATCTGTTTGGAGTGTACCCAACTTCTCCTCATGAAGGGGACAGAGGGAGGAATTGCATGGACAAGAATTAAATGTCTTTCCTGAGCTGAATACTGACAAAGAGTTATTTTGCTCATTTTGAAATTATTTCTTCCTGCTAGTGGATGAGATGTGTGGTAGTTCCCCAGGAAAAAAAAAAAAAGGTTGGAAGGTTGGTTGTTTGGAGGCAATGGAGAGTCCTGCTCCGAATCCAAAGGCAGATGATGGAGGAGGATCTGTTAGAGTTTCTTCAGGACATCATCCAGGTTGGGATGAGCATTCCTGAACTGCAACAACAGCTGGAGTCTGCATGGACACTGCTGTGCTCATCACCAAAAACTCCTCTTTGAACCTGAATGTCCTTTTTACACCTGTGGTGTGCCTGGCTAATTGCAGTGGTAGTGCATGACTGGAGACATTGGGGGAACCCTTGGAGAAAAAGGAGAATGCTTGGGAAAGGGAACTTGGCAGATTTTCCTTAACAGTCCTATGTCTTTTGGTGAAAATCTCTCCCACAGAAAATAAATTGAAAGAAGGTAAAAGTGACTGATTTTAGAAGCTGGAGGAGCGAAATCTGACAAGCTAAGGTTTAAAGTGCTGTTTGGCACATTAAAATGATTGTTGTAGCTATATTTGGAATGTGGTGCATAGGCGGGCTCCAAAGGAAAATGGTGCTGTAGTTAATGTCTTCTGAGATGCTATGAAAAGGAGTGTCCATCAAAGGATGGACAGTGGCCTCAGAGAATGAGAGCTATGTAGATTAAAATACATCTGGGCAACAACTTGAATGCACAATGTCTTAATGAATGATAAATAGAGGCCAAACAGTAATGCCCCTTCCTATTAAACAAGATGCACCAGCAACAGCTCAAAATAGAGCCCTTTGCAGGCAGATCCTTTGAAGCAAAGGCTGTACAAAGATTCATTCATAAGTGCACTGACACTTAGCAGCTGTCCAGGAGAACCAAAACATACCAGCATTACTAGCTACAGTCTGACAAATCCCTCTGCAAAACAAAATCTCAATAAAACACTAAATTGCAGGAAGTCAATAATTGTATCCAATTAGGCAGGATAAGTGAGCTGATGCCAATCTGATATCTCACACTTGAGCAGGGCAGACACAAGTGCAGTGGGATGCTGGTGACAGTTTTTCCTCCAGCAATATGTGATGAACATAATTCTGCTCATAAGTGTGACATTTCCATGGAAGTTGGTAGTCCCTTACCCTGCAATTCAAAAGAAGTGATTTTGAAATTTTTTTTGGCATCTACTCACACCTGAGTTGGCATGATTGCTCAAAGGTGGAAGACTTGGATATGAAGCAACCAGATTCCTTTCCTCCGGCTGGAGCCATAAACCAGCATTAGCGTATTCCTGGCCTGAAGCCTGTGTCCTGCCCCCACCTTCTGCACCAGAGGAGCTGGGAATGTCACATCCACAGATTCTGTACCACAGCACTCTCCAAAACCTTGTCACTCTTTTGACTTTCTCATCCCAGGATGCTGGCAGAGGATGGGCACTGAAAGACACCTACTGTCTGCAGTTCACAGCCTGTCCTGGAGAGCAGAAACGTGTTCAGTGCTGAACACTGCACAAGGACAACACATTTTCTGAGCTTGCTGGTGAGCTCAGGCAAGCAGACCCAGTAGTGCCTGCACATATACGTGTTATTTTGCCTTAAAAAAGAGTCCTACAACCAAAAAGACACCCAGAATTAAAAAAAAAACCAACCAAACAAACAAAAAAAAACCCAGAAGAACAAATTTTGTGTTTAAGCCTGTATAACTTACTGCTAGATTTATAGCTAATCAGTGCCAGGGAGTGGCACCCTTGGAGGAAGAGCCAGTGCCTGCAGCAAAAATCTGTTTGGAGGAAGCTGTAGTGATGCCTGTCACTGTTAGAGAACCTGATTTATAGAAGACAGGCACAAGCTTTGTGGAAAAGAATTGTGAGACAGGGCAGACAGCATGTGGAAGACGTGGGGGATCAAACAATACTCAGCAGCACTTCTTAAGGACAGAAATAACAACATGTACCAACAGCAGGTAATCAGCAAATTGTCCAATTGGTAAGGCCCCCATTATACTTTTCCTTTTGCCCCTTTGTACCCCAGAAAGCCAGCCCACAGACAGCCCAATTTCCCTTCTGACCAACACTGGAGTGAGCTGTAATGAGAACTGGAGTGGTGGTAGTGGCAGAAGCCTGTGCTGCCAAAGTGGCATTCACTCTGGAGCCTTATGGTAAGAGGGCTGCCTGCTTCAACTTACATTCCTCAATATTTTAAACCTGACATTCACACCCTGTGTTTTACTACCTGCAGGTTTGGCTTAATGTACTTTGAAAAACACACACCACTGCACAAAAACCTCTGCAACAAGTGTTGTGGGTTAACCATGCATACGTGACAGAAAAATGTGTATCCAACTAAAGCCTCTGTTACACACACTCACACACGTGCCAGCAACACCTTTAAAGTTTTCAGCATTTGGTTTTGATGCTTAAAATTCAATGATGCTCATCCTTCAAAAGCTGGAAGGATAACACGAAGACATGAGGTGCCTCGGGGCAATGAAAGTTACTTCTTAGAGGTATTTGTGACACATGATTTAAAATAGAATGCTTAGCTTTTATTGCTCCAAATTGTTTCTGTTGGCCATAGATATACAGGAATAGAGTAAATCCATTCCTAGTCTGGTTACTTCTTCTCCTTCACTTCCAAGAAATCCAATTTTTGTTTTTAAAAATGTACATGTAATTAAAGGACACGTAATTCAGCAGAAAGTCTTTAAAATGCATAACTGATTATCTACTTCCTGTAATTGCTGGTTTGTATATTGAAACTTAGATTGAGTTGGCAGACAATAAAAGATTATTTTTTAATTAGATATACTCATCCCTATCATTTGGGAATAAGGGGTATTTTCCACGCGTGGTATTCTTCCTATCCAGGAACATGCGTTAATCTCTTGCTTGCTACCAATGTGATTTTTTTCCTAAATGAGAAATAAACAGAAGCCTGCCTCTCTTGCAAAAACAGCCTGGCTAGGCTGTGTTTTCATTTCAGTTTGATAGGATGGTGGTAGCAGGATGGATGTATGTGTATAATATGAGAAACAGCAAGACTATGTACCCTGACCAGTTGAAAGCTCTGAGATTCACTTACAATCCCCAAGGATATTTTATATTCATTCTCCATTAGAAAGTCTGCTTTTGCATCAGAAGATTGCCAGCACAAAATTATCACCCCCAAACTATTCTATTATGGCATCCCAAACTAATTTTTTCTTTTCCTCGTGACAAATGAAGCAATTGTTAGCTGTCTTAAAAGACATCTCAGTAACCTCTTGCCCGGCAAGCTCCATCTAAAATGACAACACGTCTAGAGACTTTTCTTTGCTTGATGATGGGCTCTCAATTTATAAATCCTTTCTCATGTGGGGACAACATTCCAAAGCCATCAATAAGGTCCCCCCACCTCTCCCACTCAGCTGGCCCTGCTCCATCCAGAGCTGCATCTCTGTCATGTGGTGACCAGAAAAGTCGATTTCATAGCTAATTAATGGGTGGGTTTGGGTTTATTTTTAGCTGTCCTTTTCATTTAATTCAGACACCAGAAAAGGAGGTGGCAGAAGCACTGGCCTCCCTTTCCAAGCCTTCTGAAGAAGCTTCCCTGAACCCATGTGTGCAAGCACAGCCAGTCTGGGGTTCACATTTCTAAATAGAAAAGGATGTTTTGTGATTTGGGGTGCATAGCAAAACTGTTCCTCTAACTGAAACTACATCAGATTTTTCTTGCCCCTCATTTTTGATTAAACTTCGTTCCACATCTGCAGACTTCTCTGCTTCCTCTTCCAGACTGTGCCTTGTCACAGCACTGCCTGTACAACTCCTGTTCATGCCATCCCTGATAGCTTTCCCTCCTGACTACTGTAAATCTCCTTCTATTGCATTTTTATCCCCCTGAGGGCCTCTCTCTCCAAACAAAAAGGATGTGATTCTTCTCTCACTCCCACTGGCTTTAACCTGTTGTAGTTCACCATGTCATTATTCATGGTTTAAATGAGGCTAAGTGAGAGAAAATGGTGCACAGTGATTTTTATTATGCCAAAGCCATGCTATTCTCTGCTTTCAGGCTATGGTATTATATCCCCCTGTCCCTTCACCATTTTCAAAGGCTTCCTTTCCTCCTGATCAAGCTCAATAGAATGCTAAAGACTTCCAGAGCTTGTTTTTGAACTTGCCTGACCCCTGCTTCTCTGATCTCATACCCATTCCCACACATACTTACTCAGATTTTCTAATCTGGCTATCTCCTGTGGCTGCCCAGCTCTGAGCATCTGGGTGTTTGTGGTTATTTATCCTTCCCACTAGCCTGATGCATCAAACCCATGAGTCATTTTCCCTCTGTGGCTCACCTTTGCAGCCTGTCTCCCCATCCCAGCTGGAGAGCAGGCGCCGCTGCCACCCTCCCTTTCCACCTCCTCAGGGGAAGACCAAGGGCTGCACTGTGATGCCTCCCTCACTGCATGGCTCTGGTTGGGTTAGTCTGACTCCTTTGCCTTTATGATTTCACAAGACCTGGTGGCTTTTCTCACTGCACCAAGTGTCCAGAGACCCCTCATCAGTCTGGTGTGTGCATGTACAGCCACAGAAACATAATGCCTTCCCTCGGTGTCTTCCTCCAAAAAGCTGCCATGCCGTCCTGTCAGACACTTCACAACAGGCTCCTGGCTCCAGCACCCTCCACCCAGCTGATTTCCACCTCTTCTCTGCCCCAAAGGTGTCTGAGGAGGGTGATGGGCTTACTTGAAGGCACATGTGGCTGTCCCCGGCTGGACACGCCAGTATCATGGGGTGGATTTTAGGTCTCTGACTGCGGGTCCAGGGTGTGATCTAGCTACTGGTGGCACCACATCAGTTTTCCCAGTCTGGTCAGCACCCAGGCACCTTCCTGTGATTAAATAGTGCTAATAAAGCAAGCTTTGTCAAAGTTGGTGTTTTTCAGGCTGCATTTTAATGCCACTGACTCAGGACATATGCTCCTGTAATAGGATCCTCACGCATGCAGGCATAGGCTGCTCCTTCCTTTTCTTCAATAATTGCTCTGCTGCCCTTTATGTGGAGGAGAGAAGGTGAGAGGTGGTGAGCAGCTGAGTAACCTCTAGCTGTTACTGCATCTTCAGGAGGCCTTTCAGCCTGGCAGGTGTAACCTTTGGAGAAGACATATGCTATCATCACTCTTCCTCTCCACCCAGCGAGCTGCAGCTGAGCTGATATGTGATCAGCTGATTCAGAGAAGAACCCCAGGGCAGGACTGCCTGAAATACCCATGTGTCAGGTATATTATAATCTCTATATATCTTCCTTTCTATTAGGGAACATATAATGCCATATGAGTGCCCTGCTTACCACAATAGCAATTTTCATGTGCATATGTAACCCTTGAGAGGTTTGTGCATCTTCCCAAGGCTGGAGCAGACCCTGTGCAACTTTTTTCCTTCACAATAGGTCTAGCAATGTCTTTTGTCTCTATGTGGCAAAAGCATTTGAGATTACCTAGGCAAAAAGGAAGAAAATACTTACATTTCTGTATAAGTGACAGCATCACTGCTAGAAATTTTCTAAGGGATCTTTCACTATCCCAGAAGGTTTGACCACACTAACTCAGAGAGACACCAGAGAAGCTGGTGAGCCTTCTTCTGAGCTTTACAGGCTTTTTAAAGGCCAACTGGTCATACTCTAATCATACATCCCTCACCCAACATAATTTTTGCAACAAGTTTGTGAGAGCGCTGGGGAAAGACGTGACCAGAGAGTTTGACCATAGGGGAAACTGTTTCAGATCTTCTATACCTCCTTATGCAGAGATAAATCCATAGAAATGTGGAGCAGTCACCCTAATTGTCTTTGTTGGGAGTGAGTGGCTGGGAAGAAACAAGGTTGTATTCCTGAAATCTCAAGGCACTTCTCTGGAGCTGCCAAGTTTTTCTCACAAAATCAGTTTATCACAACCCCCATCCAGCATTTCTGGCTCTTCAGACAGATATTCCTTGGGCTGACTGTTTGATTAGAGGGTTCAGGCCCATTCTGAAGGCTGGAGAGGTCCTGGTTCCCTTCCAGTGGGATACTTTAACCAGTATTCTGTTCACAATAGAGCAGGCAGCACTGTAAGATCCTTGTAACCTGTGAAAATGCGTGCTTTGAGCTATTGTACACTGAGGACGTACACTTTCATCCCCTAAAGTACTTTAAGTTAAGCTATTCATTACCTCTTCTCAGGATTTCAGAGACTGTTGAAGCATAGTAAAAATTTCAGATGCATCTTCTGCATGTGCCCAGATTTGCTCTGGAGCACATGTGATGTGTCCAGCATTTCCAGGAGCCACGGGCCTTCGGTCTGTACACTGGACAGATGGTCTGTATATGCACAATAAATGCCATGTGTTTCTAAGCACAGACCATCTGCAAAACGTGGCCAGAGCATGACTGATGCTTCCTGAAAACCTGGGACAGAAATACGGCAACCCTATGGCTGATGCTCTGCAGTGTGACTGAGACCAGGGTTTTTCAAAGGGCTTTGACCTTTCTGGTGCTGCTGATTTCAGCAAATCTTTCAGAGCAGATGCTGAGCAGGGTGTGGACTCCACGAGTGGGTCATTTGGTAGGACAGATGCTGCACATGCTGGATTTGTGAGTTCAGCAAGGAAAGGCAAGGAAATGCTTCAGTGGGAGGCTGTTTAAAACCATGGTGCAATGTGGAAGGCTGCAGAGTGCAGCTGAGGTCAGGAGGATATTTTAGCATTAATTCAGTGTGATGAAAGGGCTGTGTGGATCTTTTAATGGAGTTCTACAAATACAAAAATGCCCCTACTCGTATTGATAGCTGTTTTATTTATTCACTTATTGACCACCCTTGAAATTACACTCTATAGTAAGAGTATCACTATTTTCTTCTCCAGTGGATACCTGATTAATGTCTTGTAAGCCATGTGCGTCCTGGCAAATGACAATGATGTGTTTCCCAGTTGATAGCTAAATAATTCTCTAAATTAGTTATTGTCTCACTTAGTAGCTCTGGTAGACAATACTCCCCACTTGATGAGCCCTCCCCAAGCAGAACCAAATTTACTTTATTTTGCACTAATTTAGAATGCTGTTAACCTAAACATTCAGCAGTGGGAGATTTCCCAAAACTTTTCTGTTGAGTTTTCCCTGTTGGTGCAACTCATATTTTGAACTCTCCCGAATGGAAAGGTCATCCCATTTATTCCAAGCCTTACTTAAGACTTTCCTATAGCCAATATTTATACAGGAGAACATTCTCATTATCCCAGGCCTGCTACCTCTCAAGAGTATTTTGTAGATTTTTGAAAATTGCAGCTCTCCCTTATTAAGTAAGGAAGAGAAGATAGGTTTTGGAGAAGATTGCCTGTTCTCAGAGGAGCAAAATACAAGTTTTGGGAATGAAAATTCCCATCCTTCCACTGTGGCCTTCACTGTCTCTGGAGTTTCTGGTGCCTGGGGATAATTCAACAGCACATCACAAGAAGTTAATTTTAGCCTCACAGCTCTCATTTCCCATTCCTTTTCCTTTTCTCTCCCCTTTCTCCAAACTCTCCCATCTACCAACTCTCTGTTTGGCTGAGCTGGGTCACTGTGGTCTGCAACAACAAGAAAAAGGAGATGCTTTTCAAGGCATTAGGCTTTTTGAGCTTAGTTTCTTTCTCAGATGTGGTCCTTGCCATACTTTTGCAATTGGCAGCCATCTTACTATTCTTTATCACTGTCGCCTTTGCTGAAAAGTAAATGTGTGTAAAGTAGCCATCTAATTTTGCAGCTGGAATTGTCAAGTCTTTCAGTTGTTGCCTGTCTGCTCTGCTCCTTTTCACACTGTTTATTTTATTCATAGGGTGAACATCCCATTTCCATTTACTTCTGTATCCTTTGCAAGGTCTCGCTCTGTTAGAGTTATGGCATTTTAGTCTCAAGCTTTTTGGCCTCTTAAGTACTGTTCTCTTTGCTGATTCTCTTTTTTCCATTTTTGGTTGGCCCTTCGTTGATTGCTATTACACTTTGTCGAGGTAATTTATCCATTCACTTACATTTACAGTAATTTTAACAGGATTTATTTTTCCCTGCCTTGGGACATGTGCTGGAGGTAGTTTCTGTACTTTTGGCTGAAAGGAATCACAGGCCTTTCCCACATTCATGCTTTTCAGCTCTTTAGTCCAGCTGAGCTCACTAATTAGCCCCCTAATTTCTCAAATTTTTCCCATTTGAAATGTAGAACCTTAATTATAAACCTATTTTTTTTACTCCTTCATTTAATTTAAACTGAATCAACTTGTGATCTCTCAGTCAAAGGTTATTTTCTTTGATCGCTTCTTCTGTAATGTGCTTGTTATTTACCAAAATGAAGCCTAAAATAGCATCAGTGGTTCAGCACTCTTTGGTGAATTAATTTGTTGGCAATTACATCTGACACTGTCTGGGCCATGCTGCCAGTAGTAGCTTCTGTGTCTGTGAAACCATGTTTTTTTTTCCTCAAATCTCATTCCTTAATGACATGGTGCATCATTTGTGATATTGAAAAAGAAGTAAATAAAATGCTAAAAAATCTAGAGAGGAGCAGAGAACACAACAGGGAGAGTTTTTATGTGACTCTGTAATTCTTTAATGCTGTGTGCATTTCTGGTACATCCCATCTCCTAAAGGACATAGGATACATGAAAATGTTAGAGATGGGCATCAAGAATGTAATATGGAAGAGCTTCTGTCTGAGGAAGAACTGACTGAGATAACAGGCTTCAAGCTGGAGATAATTAGAGGTATCTATACTGGCAGCTAGGATGCCATAAAAATAGTAAATAAGCAGGGATGGGTCACTGTAGTCCCCTAGATAAGGAAATATAAGGGGGTATGAGGAAAACTTGGCAGATAGGTAGTTCAAAGGAGGCAGAAAAAAATGTTTCTTCTTATGGTGTGGAACTTCTTCTTGCCACAGGTTGCTGTGCCTGTTTTATAGGGTTCAAAACAAATAAACAAAAAAGCAAGCCAACCCTAGGCAGATAAATGGAAGAAAAAAATCTAATGAAGGCTTCTGCCAGTACCTCTGACTCAGAAAGCGTATGTAGGCAAGGTGTTTCTCCTGAGGAAGTATCACCACAGACTTTCTGACTTATGTCTTGACCTGGACATCTGTCTTTGGCCATTTTTTTGGGACAAGATGGACTTCTGGTGTGTTAGAATGCCTCTATAACCCCACATACAGTGATGAGCAAAAGAATTCAGCATACTGAGAATATAATGACTCTAGAATGTTTCCCAGTTCATGACTAGGGATAACATAGGAAAGTTATAGAGTGGAGAGGCACTGGAACAGGTTACCCAGAGATGTGAATGCCCCATTCCTGAAAGTGTTTAAGACCAGTTTGGATGGGGCTCTGAGCAACCTAGTCCAGCTGGGGGTTGGAACTAGATGATCTCTAAGGTCTCTTTCAACCAAAACTGTTCTATAGTTCTATGAATATTAGCAATTCATATTTGATTTTCCTCTCTTTGGATATTGGTGCAGGCCTGGGTCGTGCTCAGTTCTGTGTGGTTTGTGCTTGTAATTTCTGCTTAATTTCCAGTCACCTTTTCAGTCGGAAATGATCTCAGTGCTTTCTCCATGCTCTGGTAGGCAGCGTGTCACAGAGTGAAATGCCAGGGAAACACAGAATTCTGCTCCAGGTCTTCTAAGGAATAAAGGCAGGTGAGGCCAAACAATTAAGAAAATGCGATTGACTAATAATTATGACCAAGTTAGTGGCCCCATGTATTGCATACCTGTGCGACAGTGTTCTTATGCATCAGAAATCCCGTGAGTCCACTGAGACCACTGGACTCTGCTACCAATGTTTATCCTGCTCTGTGTTACCTTTCTGTTTGCAGAAAATGCAGCCAAAGCTGAGTTCATATCATGCAAACCTTTAACAGCTGCCTGATGTTCCTTTAATCTTTCACATATGCTGCATTCAGCCCCCTTACAGTAAAAAGCACATGTTTTTTAAATGCTGCAGCCTCCTATAGGAGGCCTAAGTTTTGACTTATGACCTGCAAACCAAAGGTAACCAGCAGTGTGCAGTTGTACAAACTTTGGTGTTGCTCAAACAATGGGACTGTGTTCAAAGGACTGGGATCCTCCACCCTGCTTTTGGTAACTGGTTCTTGCTTACACAAAGACATGGATCTGTCTCTTGGCACATGTGGGGAGAATAGTCTGTCTGTCCTGGATTGTTTCCTTCTCCAACTTTTGTCTTGTCTGTTAAGGTCATTAGTTCCTCAGGCAAACTCTCTGCACTGTTTGTTCAGAGCTTAGAACAAAGAGATCATAGCCAGGCCCCCAGACACCACCGTAGTGCTGCTATGAACAATCCTTTTTCAAACTGCATGGATCATACTGGGGAACTCCCACTTGGATGTTTCCAGACTGGTCATATGCACATCATTCTGACGATTGATTTTTTGTGGTTGCTTTGAAAATCAACAGTTTGCTATGGGTTCAATATGAACAGAAAAATAAAGAAGCAGTGTTCTTACTATGTCTCTCATGAGATAATCCCCTTTGGCTATTTTCCAAGCTTTCTTCTTCCTGAGGTTTTTTTTTTTTAGAGGTTTTGTCCCTAAAAATCTTTGATCATTGTGCCTACATTAGTCTACTTCTGGAGCATTTCAAATTAAACTCATCAAAAGTTGCTATTTTTTAAAAAATCACAGATGCATTTAAAAATTCTTCTAAATACTTTCCTACTCCTTCACCTCCCAGAGTTCCTGTTTTTCATTAACATATTGTTTTTAAAAACCTTTTAATCTTCTTCACCTTCACTGTATGTCAGTTCATGGCTGATTGATTCAGAGTGTCCTCAAAGCTGGGACTGGAATCCTTCCCGTTTTATTCAGCACTTCCAACTACCTTCCTGGCTCTGTCCTACCTTTGTTCTGGCTCTTTGTTGTAGATATCTTCTCCTTTCATTTGTATGTGCAACTTCAGGAAGCATTCCCTCAATTTTTTAACTTGAGAGGGACACCAGGACCTTGCTCTCTTCGTGCAGCCTCCCAATCCCTGTCTCATTTAGTGGCTTCTGAGCCTGGTTAATAGAGTGACTCACCAAAACATTTTGCATCAGTTGGAAGAATCCTTTTGCATCAGCATGAATTCATACATAAATATGTATGTGCCATCCTGCTAACTTGGGGTTCTATTTACCTGCTCATGTGTCTGTCTATCAAGCACTGTTCTTGATGGAAATTACCTCAATGTCTCTTCGTTACTTTGAAGTGATTTCTAGACAGCCACTTATCAAAGAATATTAACATTGATGGCAGATCTATTTCCTATTCCTGCAATTAAAAATTCTATCCATTGAAGTGGTTTTTACGGGCCCATGACTGATGAAAAATGAGAAAATTGTGCCTGGGAATGCAGTAATACTTTGTGTAGCAGAGGGCAGTAGGACCAAGTACAAGGCACTGAATGAATGTGGTGTTCCAAGGAGCACACAGAGAGGAAATGAGCTCCACTGAATTCAGTTAGCCATTAACTTCAGCAAGGCAAAGAGTCCTTCCTCCCCTTCTCCCTTGCACAACTCTCACATAAGCAGAGATCCCAACAGCTGAAAAGGCGCTGTGTGAGCTGTGGTAGTCTTAAATAAAAGTGGTTTTTCTTCTGTTCCCCTTTTCCTTGATATGTTATTGCTTTATACATTCTGAAGTTTAGGAACTGTCAGGATTTCTGGACCTGATGCTTTTATTTTGTTGATCAGAAGTATTATGGAGCACTGTAAGACAGGCTGGTTTCAGCAGACCCATTTTTTGACAAGGGGTATTTACAGTCTCTGGTTTGGGGCATCTAATATAGATGGCTGAATAAGGCATCAAGACTCCCTGTTCAGTCACAGGGCTTAATCTGGCCTGTTTCACCTGAAAGCTCATCCAAACATCATTCCTTAACTATTTTGGAAAATTATAGGATGCACCTCCTGGAAAATTACACAGGCACCAAGTTTGCATGGGGCAATAGTACTGCATTTTTAACTTTTCTCATGATTCCCAGAATAGGCAGGCACTAAATCAGGCTCTGCACAGCAGTGCTCACTGCAGCAGCTGGTATCAGTGTGACTGTCACTGTGCTCTCACTACAGCAATCCTTTCATAGGATACATGAGATGTTCCTGGCCTGGATTCAAAGGGCAAAGGGGAGAAGGATAACAGTATAGGCCCTGGCTTTTGTGCTTTTTGTTTATTGGAACATCCTTTTAACCATTCAACAGTGTACACTGCTGGGTTAGGGGAAAGTCATTAATGTTGCCCTTGGTAAGAGGATCAAGTAATAGTGCCATATGCTCCCATACAGTGGCTTGCAATCACTGCCTAGAAGAATTTTAAAACTGAAAAGCCAGATTAGACTCATTTTTGCTTATTTTGCTTTTCTCTAAGAGTATGTACCATCACTTCACCAGCGTCACTGAAGTATCTGTTCAAAGCAGACATCTAGAAGAACTAGCAAATTGTTTTTTTCCTTGAACAACTGTTTTTCTGTAGCCTGACTTAGTTTTAAAGGAAAGTCTACTTATCCCCTTATTCATGGAGTCAAGGCTCTGTGGCACCCCTCCTTGTTCTGGAGAGCTGCTTATCATGACTTCATCTCTGTGACCTGAGCTGTTCCCTAAAGACCACTGCCAGCCTGGGTCCCCACAGCCATCTGCAGAGGTGCTGAGCTCCCTGTGTAGGCATGAAGCCTTGTCAGCTCTGTGAAGCAATCATAAAAAAAAAGGAAAAAAAAATTAAACCATGGGCAAATTGGTAACATTGAACCTGGTGTGTTCTTTGCAAGAGGCTCAGATCTCTGTTGGCTCCCACCTTAATCCACCTCTGCTGACATGCATCAAGCATAAATCAGCACAGAGCCTGGCCCCTGTACTGTGTAAACATTAACTAATTAATCCTCCTTACAGCCTTTGGAGGCTGCAAGGAGGTTATTATTATACTTCTCTTCATAGAGTGTGTAACTGCAGCCACGCAGATAAAAGATTAAAGGACACAGACATAATGATTGCTGAACTTCAGTGCAGAAGAAATCTTGGACCTCTCTAGAGCACTTTTCACATAATTTTTTAGCAGTCCCAGAAGGGGCTGCATAAGCTATTTCAAGACAAGCTTCAGGGCCTTGTCCTTATCTGTGTTACGCTTATGAATCCACAGAAATTCTCTTTGCTCCTTGGAGGAGTTTACAGCAATGCTGAAAATCAGAATCTGGCCTATCATATTAATATAAAATGTGAAGAAAAATGCCCAACAACAAACAAAGAGCAGTGCAGAATATAGGTTTGTGACAACCAAATTGGTTATGTTTGTTTTTTTGTACTTTAATGTTGTCCAGCACTCCCCTGTGTATTCTCAAGGAAATGACTTTGTTATATCAGTGAAGTATATTGAAAATGAAATCAGTGGCAACACCAAATGTGCCCAGACATGACAAGACTTTTAAATAACAAACGAAGAATTCTATCTCCTTTCCTGTTTGTTCCATGTTAACTTAGGAAGATTGGTGCTGACTTTCTGGAATGGGTGCTGCAAGCTGTAAATGATGTATGAAAATTAAATGAAGAGTCTCTGCCCAGGACACTGTGCACAGAAATCACTGCCGAGGCAAGCTAATAGCTCTTTACTCCCGTACACTCTGACATGAGATGGAGCCAAAGAAGCCAGCAATGCAGAAATTGGAACAACTACCTAAAAATATCCTGGACAGTGAGTCTGCTGATTCTTCACTCAACCTCATTTTTGGTGGTAGTGTGCTCTTACAGGGTTGTAAGAGAAGACATCCAAATGTTTATGACCCTTCCTGTACAAGCCAGGTGGTTTGCTCACAGGTAAGGAACATGTCAGACCATGATGCCAACTTCTCAGGTCCTGTTATTTCCTGCCTCTCTTTCACAACTTTGTTTGCTGACTGTTGTAGTGCAGGGAGTTCTTACAACATGTATAAGACAGCGATGAACTTGGAAGGAAAGATGAAGTGATATTTCTGTAGATGTTCAGGGATTATTTTATTCTTCCAGCAGCATGGATGGAGTTCCCAGGCAGACCCCAGCCATGGGACCCTCTTTCTGTCCAGGCCCCAGGCACACACACCACCTAATCAGGAACAGGTATGGGGCACAGGTGACATGGGGACAGGGACAGAGGCACACCTGTACCCTGCAGGGTCCCTCCCCCCAGGACTTCAGGGGAGAGGCACCTCCACAGCTGTCCTCCTGTGTTGTAACATCAAAGACCTGGGGCTGTGCTTGTGAGAGAGACTCACACTGAATGGGCAGAATGAAGCCAGTCCAGGTGTGTGGGTACAGTTGGCACCTGGTGGTTATGTCAGCAGTGCTGGGCATGGTGACAGAGGGCAGTTCTGTGACCCAGTTATTGAAAGGCTCCCTGGTAGTCACACTGCAGTGCAACACTGCAAACAGTGATTATTAATACCATTAAAAATTCATGCAAGCTCAGGTTTTGCAAATGCTCTGCCGTGTGTACAGCCTCTGTGGAGATAAGGAGGGCACTGCAGCAAGAGTAAAAAGCTGATGTCCTGGCTACTGATGCACAGGTTAGAAGTTGCCCTTCAGAGCTTTGGGACTGACCTTCTTCTGTGTCCTCAGGTGATGGACTGACCAGATGTTTCAGCAAACATCCCTCGTCTGGAATCTCCTTTGGGACTTTTGCTATGTAGCTCTCTGCACCTCACTTGCCATTTTTGCACAAGTAACTTGTGCATGTGTAAACTAAATCCAACAGAAATTAAAAAATAATACAAATTAAGTAAGATGCCATTTGTGTGGTACTCCTTCTCAGCTCAGAAGCAGAGGGAGATGGGATTTAATTTAGGCCAGTCCTCTGCTGCATTTCAGATAAAGGATTTTTAATCTAGTTGTAGGTTGATAAAAAAAAAACCCCTCTCTGATCCTGCAGGCAACTTTTTCTGCCAATTTTCTTTGCAGAGAGGAAGAGGGGAAGAAATAATTGAAAGAACACTGCCGCATAGAAAATGACACTGATGGAGTAATGCACTTTGGAACTGTGTGCTCTGCCAAATCCTTGTTTTCTACTATTTTTTCCTTCCTCTTTTCTTCAGAAATTTAAAGTTATTGGTATTCATCAGCATGATTAGGTGGTTGGGGTTTTTTTCTGAGCAATAGTCAGGTAGTAGTCTTTTAAATACAAACTGATTCCTCTGTTCTGGAGTGTTATTTCAACTTTCAGAGTACAACTTGTTCCCTTCCACCTCAAGCAGAAAATTTTCAGGGTTAATTTATTCACCTAATTGCTGGATGCACATGTGGTATTGCAGTCCACAGTGATTTTATGGACTTAAGGCTATGGTAATGACTTAATAAACATGCATGTGTACATGATTTGAAGGCAATGTATTCTCTTGAATGTAACATTTCAGAAAACACGGCATGAAAAATAAAAGGGTAGCCAGAGGCATATCTCAGTGGAGGCGTGAAATGCTGAGCTTTTAGTATTTTTTCCAAATTAAAGACTCTGTTTAGAAAAGGTATTACCTGTCCAGCTTTCTGACAATTCATGAGCGTTTGAATGATCAAAAAAACCTCACAATTCAACACTTTTTTTTTTTTTTGGCTTCCTTTGCCTCACTGCTCTTTTGATCCCTGATCTAGGGTCTTGAAATTAGTGTGCAAGTATCCAGAGAAAAGCGAAGTTCAGCTGTGTGGGGAAAAGGAACAATATAAGTTTGATGGACAGCTTTCAGGAAGGGCATGTTAAAAAATCTCTGTTGTGGTCTGTGAAAGGGTGAGGTAGGTCAGGAGGGAGGGACAAGTTTCAAGAGCTGTTGATTGAGAGGCTGGTTAATTACCCAGGCCAGCTTAAATAAAACCCAACACAAATGCACCTCTGTTAAAGTGTATGAATTTACACTGGTTGAATGTTGAAAAGAGGGAGGGTTGGACTCTGTAAACATTGGTCAATTTATTATGCTTGAAAGCTAAAACTATTTTTGATTGTCTCATTGTCAATTATTAAACCAGATGGTCTGGATGCAACTTTCCACTTGGGAATGAACCCAACACGTGCCTGGGGATGCTCACATCTGCATGGCTCCTTCTCTTCTCCTGCCCTACTCACTACCCAAACCAGGGCACCAGCCAGGATGGGGCTATGAGTGACCCCAAATGGCAGCTTGTTTGCTCCTCTCCAGTCTAACAGAGCCATGAACTGTGCTGGCACTGCTGTGTGAAGTGCTCAGATCTTTTTTTTTGTCATGTTGAGGCCAATTTCCATTGGAAACTTCCAAGCTTCTTCTTGAGTGGTCCCTTAGTAAGTACTGGTTTGTCTGGTGAGATGGGGGAAAGGACCTGCTTGCAATGAGAGTTGTGTTTGTGTACTCAGTCATATTGGGTGGGAGGACTCCAGTTCTTTAAACTTTGCTTTTCCAAATATACTCTGTTGTTTCATAAATCTAGTGAAACGGTTTATAACAACATCCAGATCATTAAAACATAAGACCAGGTGCCAAAGTGGTTGGCTAATAGCAGATGTAAAAATCTTTGAGTCTTGGAAAGGTCTGGATAAGAGTTTTAGCCATTGCCTGGGCCTGATACCTGCCATACTTCAGGATTTTTTTTCCCTGGAACTGGAAGGTCACAAACTTTTTGAATGTTTTAACTCAAATTTGAACAACATTTGGCTCACTTTTTAGTATAGCTCTGGTCTGGATGCCAGAGGCTCACCGGCACTTAACATCTCTGCTTCCTTTTAGCTGGGACCAGAGAATGTCTTACTGTAACACTTGGCCATCACTTGAGATGGAAAAGCCCTCTTTGGACAGTCACAGTGAATTAAGCTCCTGCTACAATGGCTATTTTTGGCTTTGACCAGCTGAGTCCCCTGGGGACACCTGTAAGCACTTCAGCATGCTGTGGATTTGGATGCCATCTCAACCTGCTCTGACTCAGGAGGCTGTTCTGGGTTGTGACAAGTTTGGTGTCTGAAGGTAGAGCTAAGGAAGGCCCAGGACCTCCAGACAAACTGGTATTTGATGGGAAGGAGCATCCTGCATCCCACTGCCCTTCATTTTGCTGTATGTATTTTCCCATCCAGCCCTGCCCCTGCCTGAAAACTGTCTTTCTGCTGAAACTATGATTTCCAAGTTTTGGGGAGGTAAATGGTGATGAATTGTTCTGCTTGTGTTATGGCATTTTTCCTCCAAAAGTGTCACACTTTTTGGAGGGAAAGTTTGGTGAAGGACATGACTTTGTGTCTTGCCCTGCTGTGACTCTGAGGCACAGTGGAGATTTGCTCTATCTTGCTGCTTCCCTGCTCCCAAGAAGCCAAGTTTAACTCATCTTTCTATTAAAGGAAAGAGCTAATGCTGAAAAATGAGCCACAGAAGTGGAACCCTTTTGAAGCCTGTGGTGGTTACAGCTGTTGGGTGCCTTGGTGAGAGCCACATCACCCTCCCCTGTGCTTGATGCAAAAGCAAGAGAGTTATCACAGATTTCAGTTGGGTTTATTCGATCTGGAAGAAGGAGTGATGAAGTGGTATCCCACTTTCACATTTGATGTCCTGGATATTTAAAAGCAGGAGCAGTGTCTGTGCATCTGTCCATTCCTACAACTGCTGTAGGTCCTTGCTCATGGTGCTTAGTGGCTACTCAACCATAACAGCCAATAACACCCTAAAGGGCCAGGAGTTCCCTCTGTCCTTGGTGTCCAGCACTGTGCCTCCATCCTGACAGCAGTTCTGCTGCTCCTTGCTGCTTCCTACACCCATTACTTTTCATTTTGCCATGGGTAGTTTTGCTAGTGAGATGCCATTTGTCACAACTTCTTTATTAAAGCAGGGAAAGATTGGGCTGGGGGGGTGAGGTGTGCACAGCTTCACAATGGGTAAAGTTACTGCCACAGCACCAGATCCCATCAGCAAAGAGCTGAAGGTGACTGCAAGCACTTCCTGGAGAGTGTCATTCATTATTCCCATGTACAAGCAAGATGAAGCTATTCCTCTTTGCCCTCTTGGGAGGTGCTATTTAAAGGAGTAAAAGGCAGGCCTTTCTTCAAAGAGCATGCAAGCTAACCAAACTAGGCAAGGGTGGGAGAGAATAAATATTACCCTGACTACTGAGATCAAAAGGAAGGCTTGGAGGTGCCAAATGATTTGCCTGAGTTGGTATAAGCAGTCTGTAGAGGAGCAGAGGTGGGAAGTGAACCCAGAGCCTCTCGCTCAGCAAACAGTGTCCTCTGAAATACCTTGTGGTCAAGAAAATGGCAATTTCATCAAAATCCAGCAGTTGCCTGTGAGCTCTGACACCTTAAAACAAGTGACATAACTAAAACAAATAAAAAGATCTGTTTATTTTTCTGATAGTATTTTTCTTGTATAAAAACTGGTTGGATTTTTTCCCATTGTTTTCATTGTTATTTGTTGTTGTTACTGTATTTAATAACTAATCATTAATTATTTTTGATAACAAAACACACTGAGATTCCCAAGTTTAAGTGCTCCAGAATTCCTGCTCTCAGAAACATTTGCAAGTTAATTCCTTCCTCTGGCTTTGAACTAAAAGGTATTGGAATATGTTGGCATTTGTCACAAGACAAGTCTTATTCCGGTGAAGGATGAAGAGCAATGTGCTTTGTACTATTTTTTAAAGATTACCCCTTGATTGTCATACCATACCTAGTTAAAAATAGGAATGATGTTCATTGCATTGGGAAATAAGCTTGCAATACACTTGTGTTGTTTTCAGAAAGACTGAGCTCTTAATTACCTGCAAAAAAAATTTTGCCTGATACACTCTGGCACTAAGAATATAACCCCTTAATTAACCATTTAATTCCTCTAAATTAAAGAAAAATCATTTAGAATATTATCATAAGCCCATTTGGGTCATTAACACCAGCTTTATCCTCTGCATCATAAAAGAGAAAAATATTTTATTCTTTCCTTGAGCTGGGGTGTAAGGTTTTATTTTCTCAGACAAGCAAAGGAGAGCTTGATGCCTAACTCTTAATTCTGCATTTCTACTCAAAAAAGAGCACACCCCAGATTAATTTTTCCCCTGTTGTCACAGGCTACCTGGCCCCAAAGGCTGTTCTGTTTAGGAGAAGGAAATTAAGTTACTGCCCCCTGACAGACCTCTCTGTCAACTCTTCAGGATACAGATGCTGGGTTTTTTGGAGGGAAAACACCTAAAGTCAACACAGGGAGGCACTGGAAATAGCATTCAGATGGTCAGGGGACATGCAGAGGGTCGGGTGAAAGCACTTGAGAGAGCTGAGCATGGTAAGGAGCTATTTAATGGAACCCTTTAATGACTGTGCAGCCGTGTTTGTCCTTTGGCTACCAGGATCTCCCTGGAGCACTGGCCCACTAGCCAGTAGTGAACACATCTGCTGTTGGTAGATGCAGAGATTTTTCTGTTGACTTGTACGGGGTTCAGGCATGAAACCCCTGCCTTGAGCACAGGGGTAATTACTGCTGCATAGGGCAGACATGTGGGGCTGATTAGTTCCAGGCTAGATAGTGAGAGGGTGTTGATGGTTCCCAGGTAGAAATGAAAATAGGACAGATGCTTTGCTCCTGGCAAGTGTGTGTTTAGGTTGAGGCTCATTCCAGGGGAAGATCTGGGTACCCAGAGAAGAACAGAAGTAAAATTAGGTCTTACAGCCAAAACTGTAGTGTGAATCTGCTGCTGCCTAACCCTGAGAGTGTCTGGGTTCAATATCTGTTTAAATATCTGCAGCAGCACTTCTGTGTGCCCAGGGCTGCCCTGCCTTATTGGGATCTGGGGACTTCACTTGAAAGCACATTGAGCACCACTCAGAAACTCTCCTGAGGTGTGCAGGTGGCTGTTTCAGATATCTGAAGAGAGGCAAAGGCCATGTTGGTCACATCCAAGGAGAAGTAGCATCCCCAAAGGTTTTTTGAGGACTGCAGCTCTGAGCTGAGGTAACCAAGTTCTGCCTCCCTCCTGCTTCTGTGCCTGAGGCTGATCTGGGTCTGATCTTCAGCCCAGGAGTGAGGAGCAACTTTCTGTGATGGTGGCAGGTGATTGAAGAAGGACCAGGGACTATAGTTACCAAAGATATTCCTGTCACAAAGAATTGGGAATTTTTTAGTGATAAGAGGGACACACACTAAGTTCCTTGGCAATGCTAAGTGGTAGGCTGCAGCTCTACCTGTGCATTAATGAAACACTAGTGAAGCTGAAATTGAATCTCATTGCAGAAGAGCTGGTCAACTGTTTTTCTGGGCTTTTTTTTCTTTTTTCTTTTTTCTTTTTTCTTTTTTCTTTTTTCTTTTTTTTTTTTTTCTGTTTTTTGGGGGTTTTTTTTGTTTGTTTGTTTTTGCCCTCTTTTTAAAATTTTTCGTCACAGAGCTGTGCTTTTGTGCTTTTCCATTACACGATTTTATGCCACTACTGTGGATGAGCTAATCTTCTGAGAATGGCTGTGGCTATCCTTTATAGATGGGGGAGAAAGGCAGCAGGAATGACTTCAGTGCTCCTTTAATTACTGATCTCATTAATTACCCTCCAAACCAAGTGGGTTTTTGCTCAGGGCTGTTTCCACAAGCCAGAATGTCCTTCTGGAACTGGTTTACACCTGAAAGGGTAATTGCTTCCTGACTCTGTGCTTAAATATTTCCAAAACCCAACAGCATCTCATCCAACTTCATCACACACCTCCTCCCTCCACAACACTGCGCTTACCCCAGTTAGGAAAGTTCCTTATTTAGCCCCATCTTAAGACAATAATCCAGGCATAGCCTGTAGCTGGAATTGTTTGTCCTCTGCATGCCTGATATGGTCAGGACAAGAATTTCCATCCTGTGGTTTATATCTTGAAACAAATGGGACTGGCTAAAAACATGTGGGCAGACTCAAAGTGGACAGTGCTGTGCCTGAGCAGCCTCTCAGCAAACTCTCACCCTGCAGCTCCTTCCACTGGAATTGCTGAACACTGTGCCTTGGCCCACAGGACACACTGGTATGGTGCCAGAAAAGCAGACAAAAAAGAAAAAAACTCAACCCAACCTACCAGAAATCCACTTTCCTCTGGAGGTCCCTGAGCAAATGTGGTTGTGGCAAGGAAGGAGGATAAAAATGATCCCCTTTGTGGGTGCACTGCACCAGCTCGGTGCTGCAGTGTTGCTGCTCTACAGGCACTTTATGAGTGATGTGACAGCTTCCCTGACTGAAGTAATTCCAAGTACTGTAACATGAAGTGTCAAGGCAGACAGTAGAAAACATTTCAATCCTTTTCATTAGAACAAAGCACTATTCTCTTGACGGCTTTCAAATGCATATTGTTTAGCTATTATGTGCTAACCTTGACTGTTATATTCCAAGCACAATAGCAGTGGGAGCTTTCTGCTTTTTTGTTCATTTCTGATCATGGTAAGAGGATTTCTCTTTTTTGCAGGGTCAGTAAAATATTCAGTTATAAAGGGGGGGAAAAGAAAGTAAAAAGAAATATTTATGTTGCAGAATCAGTGAGAAGGAACTCTGAGGTCTTCTCTTATGTCTCAGTTTTCAGGTGGGTCAGATGGTTCCCAGTATGGATTTTTACCCCAGAGTGACTTGTCCTTCTCTTGACAGAAATCAAAGACTGCATGTGCATCCTACCCAGACTGCTCTTGAGATGAGTGTCAGGCTGAAGCTAAAGTGACTGCAGTGTCAGCTGCTGAAAGCCTCAGGCAATGTGCAGCAGGTAAACGGTTAATTAAAATTATTCTTCAAGGATACCTTTATGGGAACATGGAGCCTTTCCAAATCTCTGCAGGGAGTTATTGATGGAAATTGCTGCTCCACTTTTTCGCTCAGGGATATACACAGGGTGGGTTACCTTAACAGTTTCTGACATTTCATCTGTCTGACCATGAGGTTGCTGAGATTGGAAGATTAAATTGCTCCTGAAAGAATGAGATGTGACACAGGTGAAAGCCAAAGATAAAGATACAGAAATGTGTAAGCAACACATGAAAACCCCTGATAAAGCCTGAGGTCCTTTTTAGGACCGGGTGGGCCATGAAGGCTGGAGGACAGAAGTTCTCTGTGTTCTCTCAAGGGGCTTTGTAGCCTCTGCTTGCCCAAAGGCCTGATTGATTTTTTTCCCCCATTCTCCTGAGTTCACCTTTTCCAGTTTCCCAAATCTTATCTATTCCTCATACTTTTTTTCTCTCATCTCATTGTTTATTTTTGAACAAGCTCATTTTGCTCCTCTTACAAAACTCCTTCTCAAAGTAAAGCACTTCCCATCCACATCCTAATCCTTCTTCCTGACCTCTTCATCTCTTCCCATCCATTCCTTCCTTCTTCCTTGCATAAGCTCCCATTCTCATTTTTTCCTACCCCAAACTGGAACTCTAAAATTACCCTCTCTGTCTGCCATCTCTTCCCCTCCAGTGGATTCAGCTCTTCCCTTTCCACCGTTTGATTTTTCCTCCTTCCTCAGTGCCAATGCCTGACAGAAGAGTCCCTGATTATATGTCTTCATTGTAATTAAACTGGGCCAGAGCCCATTTGCTGGCACTGAGAGCAAGTGGCACAGCCTGGCTCATGTCCATACAGCTAAACTCTCTTCCTCCCATAACAGGATGGCTTTATCCTTTCTGCCTATTGGGAACAGCCCTTGGCAAGTGCTGCTCTCTGAACCCTGCCCAGACACAGTCTCTCAGAGTACTCCCTAGCACAAGCCAAAACTGTGCCAGAGAGCGTGCTAATAATTAAACATTATAGACTGTGCTACAGGGCTTGGTGCTGTTTAATTTACTTGTGGAAATGCACTTGAGAGAGTGGGAGAGGCAGGGTCCTTGCTTTCAGCTCAGGTATCCACTCAGTACAGCCAGCATGGTTGGTTTGGCCCCTGTGAGGACAGTGGTCCTTGAAGATTGAGCAAGAGCCTCTGGAAGTATAAACCTCTTCCAAGCATCAAATTGGCTAAACATGGGCAGGGTTTTTTAATCTAGTGGGGGTGTGGGAAGCATGTCCTTGGTTAAACTTCTCCAGCCACCACCACCAAGTTCCTGCCCCCAGACATAATCTTCCAAGCAAGGATTTCCTTGGGATTTTCTTTAACATGAGTTAAAAAATAATTTTTTTCTGCTCCCCTCCCTGAGGTGAGGATAGTGCAATTCAGCTAAAGGGAGCACCCACGTGAGAAATTTTAATTCCTGTAGTTAGCACTTAGCAAAATCTGTATTGGCTGGAAGCAGGGTCTTACTGTGTGTAGGTGGTGTAAAGCATTTTTGTAGTGAGTAGTAACACATTTATCTGCCACAGGTGAGTGTGGGCATGCACACAGGCTTTGACAAATTGCATTTACCTGAGACCAAACACATGCCAAATCAAAAGGAAGGTCCTAAGTTCTGGGGGTGGGTTTGGGAATAATGTTCTGAACAGAGCTAGTGTGAAATTGTGCCAAGGCAGAGATAGTGTTGGTCCACTGGCTGCAAGCCTGGGATTTTGCTCTGACCCAGGGGTAAATGCCATATGGAAATCCTTCATAACCAAGCTTTAATGTTTTTATACCCTGAAAGAGTTTGAGAAAAATAGCACATTCACATCCAGGTGTGTTACACACCTGATGCCTGTATACATGCATGTATATTTATAGCCAGCCAAAATCTAACACCGCTACATATTGAACTGGTCAGAGTAGAGAGGTAGGTTATTGCTGTTTCCATGGCTTTGAAAGTGTTATAAGCAGCCAGGAATAAAAACAATAAATAATTACTGTGTTACTGAATTCTGATGTTATTTCTGAAATAACTGTGTATGTTTTCTGAAGGTTTTGCTTGTCTTTTAAGCCTGAAATATCACACAAGCAATGTTTGTAAGCCCCTTTTTTACTTTTTTGAAATATATATATTTGTAGATTGGATCACTGGTGGGTTCTCTGCACTAACAATGAATAAAAGGCTTGAAAGCAGCTTTTCAGACAGTGAGTGCTGCCTGGAATTTGTCTCGGGCTGCAATTTCGAATTTGGCCCTGCATGCAGTAACATGTTCCTCATGTCATGCTTCATGTAACCCCCTCCTTGTGTACAGCATGAGTGAGGATGACTGAAACACGGGGGTGGCCAAAGTGTTCCATATGCCATTTTGTCCTGGGTTCTCCTTGTTTCTTTTTCCCAAGCTGCCACCCTGGGAGTTTGTCCTTTCCCAGTGCAATGAGGGCTGTGTGGGAGGTTGGAGCTGTGCTCTCAGCCCTGTGTCTGGTTGTGTGGTCTGAGGCAGGACATTTACCTTCTGCAGTGCAGCCCATGTGCCAGGCTGCACACCTTGCTCATCCTACCTAGCTCAAGGTAGCATCCTACAGTTTTGGGGTTTTTTTAGTCCCCCCAAAATCCTACAGTCTTTGTTAGATACTGCAGCAGATGTTCACATTACATGTGCATTAGCACACACTAAGGCCTTCCATGGCAAAGGAAAAAACTCTGGTGGGACTGTCTCGTGTTAGAGAATAAGTAATAGTGACTTTGTGCTCTGTGTGGGAACTGACAGGACTCTCTTGCTGAGCAGAATGGCAGCAGAAGACCATTAGAGCACAGATAAAAGAGTTGTGTTATCTCCGAGTGTTGTTCAAGTCATTGGTGAATTTCCCTTTGACGCCAGTGGAGATGGGAGTTGAGCTGAGACACCTGCCTTTTTATGGACACGTTTCTCTTTTCAACTCAGACAGAAAGATTTTTGGAAGGGAAAGGCAGTGACTATCAAGACAGAAGATGGCTGTGAAAGCAGCAAGTGCACTGGCAGGTCTGAGTGCTGTGGAACCCACACATAAATGCTTGAACGGGAGGGAAGAGATGTTGAAGCTGAGAATCTCATTGGGGAGAAACAGCACAGAGCAAGTGGAGGGAAACACGGGACACAGAGCAAAGGTGAGGGATGGAAAGCCAGGCAGGCCACAGGACTCAGTGCAGACAGCACCCAAATCCCAGACTTTTGGTCTTGCCTTGGTGTGTCACTTAGGTGGCTCAGCAGGCTCATGTTACCAAAACACTGCCAGCCTCTCTGAAAGAGGGATAACACAGAAGCTAAAACACAGAGTCTCTAATTAAAAACATTCAATCAGGAGTCCTGTTCAAATAGATCTAATGCCTTCTGCTGGTTCCTCGCCCTTCACTCCTTTCTGAGCTGCCCGTGTGAGCGCTGCAAGGCTGCAATTTTCTTCTGAGAGAAGCTGTGTTTTCTGCAAATTCAGAGCTGCTCTGGGCTCTGCAACTGTGCAGTTTTTGGCAGAATCCATCCCATTTTCTTTCTCCTCCTGCCCTGTGTGTGGGTGGAAGCCCTGTGGGGAGGGGAACCAAGGTAACAGAGCTGAGCAGAAGAGGTTCACAGAGGCTTTCTACTGGGGAAATGGAGGCCTTGTGCTGGGAGCCAAGTGTCCTCAGCTGGACCCACTCCAGCTCCTTCTCCCCTCTTCTGCACTCAGGGAGGATTTAAGCCTATTCAGTGCAAGCCAGTGGTAATAGCTTGGAGAGATCTTGGATTTCTATGGATTTTGGCTCAGTCCAGACTTCTTTCCACTTCCCAAGGAAAGTGCACTGATAGCCTGATTTATGCACCCACCTTTTGCTGGGACTTAATGAACAATTTTATGACACAGAGCTTTTCCAGCAGAGTATGCTGGCCTCACTGCACGGCAATAATTGCACAGCAGATGTGTATGGCTGTGGGCCATCCAGCTGATGACAAAAGGTGTGGTGACAGGAGTGGCTCTCTGCATTTCTCTCCTTCTTTCTCTTCTTCCCAGGTTCTCCCAGGTAGGGAACACTGCCAGTGACAATGTGGAAGTTCATGTAGCTCTTCTGTGAACTGAACTTTCTTTCTGGCTGTGTTCTTCCACTTCAGTGAGGTAAATCAGCCCATGAGGGACACTGCAGTTGGCACAAGGCCGTGACTCTGGGGGGAAATGTATCCTTGGAAAGTTCCCTCATTTTGCTTGCTGTTGAATTGGCTCACCATGTCTTAAGCGTCTGTGTTGTGCAAAACCTCTGTCCAACACTCAAACAGGGCAAGTAAAAAGAAGCTGCAGCATTTTCTGGCTTTGTTTCAGCAGTTTAATGTTGTACTTAACCTCTCCAGCTTTCTTCTGTGATCTTTGCTTGTGTGGGTGTCTGCTTTCTGCTGTGCTCTGCCTTTTGCCTATGCTTTCTACCTCTACTTGAGAAAGCTGCTATTCCTGCAGGAGGATCTGGAAGGCCTGGCATGCTGAGCACTCAGTACCTGTCTTTGCAGGTCACACTGGGCTACTGAAGGCTTCAGCTCCCTCTCAGTGCAAAGGTTTGTTGAACCTATGAGGTCTCAGAAGTAATTTTTGAACAGCCCTGCTTAAGGGATGGGGATTTTGTGTAGGAAATGCCTTAGTTCTGGTGGAGAATACTTTATCTTGGGTATCCTCAGCCAGCCAGCCCCATCCAATCAAGAGGAATTGCCCTTAATTTTTTATTAACTACCTTCCAAATCTGATGTTTCCTTTTTTAGATGATGTGAAGAAGGCACAAAGCTAAATTTTCTGAAGCTATTTCTCTGTGAAGACTCAGCAGCAGAATGCTGTACTTGGATTAGAAATAGATACCTGTGTTCTCTGAAGGGAGAGAATGATTTTCCCTCCTTCATGATAGATCCTTGTTCTTGTCAGGAACATGAGGTGCACGTCCCAGCACACCAAAAGCATCTTCAAGCATGTACCTGTCATGGAAGCCAGTTCAGGCCGAAGAATGGGAGTGGTGGAAAGGATAGGGATAATTCTGGCAATATATTTCTAGGGGTGCTGGAAGGAGAGAATTGAAGTGACAAAACATTGTGCAGGGCAGCGAGAGACAGCTTCTATCTGAGGGAGGACAAGCTGGGACACGAGGGTGACCCCAGCCTGGGCAGTGATGGGGTGCAGTCCTACAGGGTAAGAACATGGTGGGTCCATCAGCATTTCTGGACCAGGCAAAAGGTGCACCATGTCCACACAAAGGGTACAGTCAGTAGGAAAGGGATCCAGGTCCAGAGTCAGAGCTGGACACAAGGCTACAACATGGATCCAAAGTCAATCCAAGACAGAGCTGGAGATGTGCAGCAGGGTCGTGCAATGCCTTACAATCCTTATCATTTGTGCTGATGTATTTTCCAACCAAGATGTGCTCTGATTTTGGTCTCTCCAGGGTACTCCTGAATCTCACTTTTTTTGGATGCCATATGATAGGAAAACAATGTGAACTGAGGAGAACAGCATGGTGTCTTCCCTGATATTCACTTATGATTAAAAAAAAATGGAATTTCATAAAGTTTTTTGAATCTCTGCATCCTTATTTAAAATAATTGATAACCACACTAGAATTAGTAGGTTATGGATTTTATTCAGTGCAGCACACAGGTCTTTGGGACAAATGGTTGTGCAATCTTTTTCAGATAATGGTATTATTAGAACAAATCTGCTATCTAGGCAGAGATGACCTGTTTTAAGTATTATCTAATATTTATAAGATAAAAGTTGATATTTTTGTCACTATATATATTTTCCTAAAAACTCAGATTAATACATCAATAACAGACCAGCCTGTGTTGAATTGTCTTAAGGACTGAAGCATGTGCATTTGTTTTATTACAGTATCCCTTTTATGATCAATCTTCTTATTTATTTTGGCCTGGTGTTCAGGGGAGCAACATGCACCACGTGCAATTTATGGATGCCATTGGACATAGCAGGATCAGAGGTAAACATCAACTATTCCCAAAGCTCAGCACATTTCCATAGTCACAGGTAGCAAACTTCTTTTGCAAAATACTAAAAAGGTCAGCTTTGCAAGAGAAAGGCATAGTTATTACTGCTTATTCTTGTGTTATCTCTGTTCCACACCACTAATCATGTTTGATTTATCAGTCAAATTTTCCATTATTAATAGAGAATAAAATCCAAGGCTTAATTTCAGAAGAACAAACCCTCTGCTCTTAGCACAGCCATTAGATTGTCCCTCTAATTGTCTTGTTCACCTTTCCCCTTTGTCTGGTAAATCACTTCTTCTAGGCTGGCATTTTTCTCATAAATATTTGAAAATTTGGGTTTTAAATGGACAAAATTATGTAAAAATGGACTTTTTGTCAGCTCTCTAGCTTGTGTAAGAGCAAGGAGAATGCCTGCCTCCTGAAGCTGGTGCCTGGGAGGGAGGGAGTCCCCTTGGTGAAAAGCAAGTAATGAAGTTGCTCTGCAAAGCAAAAATCATCTGAGAGCAGAAAGTAGGGCAATCTTTTGAATGTGAACTCTCCAAGGAGAACCTGGGAGTTAATTATTGTTAGGTTTTCAGTCTCTGGGGCCTCTTGACCATGTCTTCTTTGCCTTCCTCCTTGACCTGCCAGGGCCTCCCCACACGGAATTCTTTGTCCTGAAGGTCCCTCAGCTTTTCACCACAGCTTTTCACCTACAGCTTTTCACCTGCCTGCCCTCAGCTTTGCAGGGATGAGCAGGCTTGTGATATGGCTTACACTAAATTAACTTGCTTGCTCCCTGCTCCCTTGGCTCTTCCATTAGAAGGTAGTGCAGACATCCCCTAGAGATGAGGCAGAGAGCTCTGCAAGACATCCTTGGAAACATCAGCCTAAAAAACAGACTGGATTTTTAGAATAAGAGTTTAAGATGTTTAAGTGATCAGGTCCTCTTCACTGTTATGCAGATTTCCTGGCTGCTTAAGAGTTTCAGGTGTGTGAAATCAGGGCATCAAACTAGTGGCTAGTGACTCCAGGTCTCTTAATACTGCAGTGCCTAAAAATGCTATACAGGGAAGAAGAGATTAGAGATAATATATGGAAATTAGACAGCTTTGACATGTTTTTAGGCACTTGACATGGGAGCAGCCAACCTTCTAATGACCCAAAATTTTGGCTCAACGAGTACATAGGGAAGCTGAGCATTGAGCTTTCCTTTTAGAAGAAAAATGATATATATACTGTGACTCAACTGTATTTATATATATAAAATCAAGAGAAATTTTCCATCTGCTTTTAGTTTTGCATACAGAGAAACTTCAAAGGCTTCCTCACTGTTTATTTTTATGAATGAACATGTAAAAACATATATAAAACTGCACAAATACACAATCTTGAACAGAGGAGAGGTGTATGCACATGTACAGTTTGGTGGTGGATCTGAAACTGTGTTTCTGTGTAGCAAACAAGCCCCATGTTTCAGCCTTGACAAAGGGCACAGTCCCTCAGAGAGCGCCATTGTGTTAAGAAATTATATTTTTGAGTAATGTGGGAAACTTCCCATGTTGGAATGACGGGACAGGTCCCCTCCTGATGAGTGCACAGAGGTGAAACAGCTCTGCCCCACCAGGGCTGCAGCCATCACCCTGCACGTCTCTCTGGGAGTCCTGCACAAACTGCATGCTGCCTATTTGGATCTGCCAGCAGCAGTTTTCCAATTCCAAGCACCACATCACTCCCTGGCACACGTGTTTCCCTTGGATGAACTAGTCAGTGCCTTGGTGACTGGATGAAAAAGCTGCACAAAGCCTGGCTGAACACAGAAACTTCTGCACCTTGTCTGTCTTGTGTGCAGGATGAACCACAGCAAATCCTAAGTCATCTCATTGCACTTGGAGTAGTGACAACTCTCCGACACATGGAAAGGGGCCAGCTACCAGACCAGCTCAGTTTTCCTTGTTTAATCTCTTAAGCACATTTTCAGGCTTAACTGCTTGAGTGGCAGAACCCCCATCAGCAATTTAAAAAAGCAATTATTTTGAATCTCTTCAGAAAATATTTTTATCTGCATGATTCTACTCAGTAGCTGCATATTAGAAACAGTGTGAATCACTCCAAAATATTAATTGATAAGATTCACAGCCTTAAAAACATTATTACGAGTAGGGTGTAAGGCATGCACAGTTCTGTTCTGGCCAGGGGGGACACAGCATTTTAATGAAAGACTGTTAATTATCACAAAGATGGTAGAAAAATCTTTAGTTGTAAAGTTCCCTATGTGATTGGTTGTGCTTTATGCCCTCCACTTTACACAAAAAGACACACGAGGCAAGTTGTAACTCTGCAAATCCCTACTGAAAAGCTCATTTTTCTAGAAAAGTATTTTTTTCATACCACTGTGCTCTTCTGAGCCACCATAGCAAAGGCATGAGTGGCAGCTCTGCTCCTTCTGATCTTCCTGCTCCTAACAGTTCTGTTTTTGTAAGAATGATCTATTGTCTGTAGTTATTGAATGACATTTAGGAAAATTTCCATTCGTGTTTTCCTGTGCATGCAGCAAAACTTCCAACATCCTCCACTGGTTATTGAAGAGTCGGAGATAAAAGAGCCCCACTGGCTCGCTCAGTTTGCTGCTCCTGCCTTTCTCCTGCTCAAGCTTGTTCTAATTTTCAGAAGTGTTTACCTGATTAGCACTTACAATTACTGATGTGTGCACAAGGCTCAGTTCAGGTTTCGAATGTTCCCTGAACCTTTCCCTCCAGATCAAAGCTCCCACGTCCTCCCCCACCAGATCAGCCTCCTGCTGAAGTCAGTGTGACTTTGGCTGTTAACTTTGGCCCACGAGCACATTCCTGGAGTGCAGAATTAGGTGAAGGCTCCAGCACTTTGCTGCATCAGGACCTTTGTTAGAAGCAGAATCTGAGCCTTCGTGTTTTCACATTATCAGTCATTTGTGAATTCCTTATAATTTTTTTAATGACTTTTGCAGAGAGCAGTCAGATGCTATTAAAGTTTTACTGAATTAAATTGGAGAAACTAATTTTGCTCTTAGTATTTTATTTCAGTGTGTAACTTGATTTTTAAGGAGCACTTTGTATTGCATGGCCGTTTGCATTTGCTTTATAAGCATAACATAAAGGTTTCCCTGGAGTCATGGAAAAATTGCCTTCTACGTCCCCTATCTAATTAACACCATGTATGTTGCCTAACTCCTTATAATTCATTCCTGAGCACAGTATATAGAACATGATTGGAAAAATAATTTGAAGCAATGAGAAAAAAATGCCTTTTGTAATATATATGATATGGCCAAATGCACTTCCAATCAAATTATATTAAGAAAAAGAAAGGACAGCACACTGAGATATCTGATGTTGAAAAGAAACACCAAAGGCTTAATTAAAAAGTATGCCTATGTTTTTAAAGGGCACTGTGTTTAAAGCAAAGTAATGAAACCCTTCTTGCTGAATAGCTCGGTGACCTGTCTGTGTCTGGGCCGAGGCTGTTCAGCTCCCTGGAGAGAGCCCTGATCCTCCATCCCATGGGTCACAGAGGAGCTGCTAAGCCCCCAGTGTTTTCTGGTGGGTCACAGATTTCCAGGAGGGAGGGCAGTCAGCCAGTGCACAGCTAATTGCAGGGCTGGAGTCTGTGGTGAGGACACAGCAGATGAGCCTCTGCAGCCAAGTAAATCCAAGTATTGCTGTGCAGCTGAGGGGGGTTATAAGACTTTAAACCATTCTAACTAGATTGTAAGTGCTGCCTGACCAGGCTCTGGGGGGTTTTCATTCTTTTTCATTTTTTTCTTTTCTCCCTATGGAGCCTGAACGACTAATATGATTTGGAGAGAGAGCAAGTGTCAGTGGACTCAATTCTTGCTGGTGCATCAGCAGTGGAACCAAATTCCAAATGAAGAAGTTAACCCCTTCCCCTCCACAGGTTTATTGAGATTAATCAGACCACACGTGCATAAGCCAGGGCACTGCTGAAGGCAAGAGTGTGGATTTGCATCCTGCATAAATTAAATGTGGAGGCAGAGCTGAGGCACATGCAAAGGGCTGAATCCATCCACAGTCGTGCAGTAACAGTGCTTGTCACATCAACCAAAGGTAACCTTTGCTCATGCTGCAAATTTGGCACCTTTCATCACAGCAGGACTCAGCTCTGACCTGCCACACCTTCATTCCCTTCATGTGACATGGACACTCTCTCCTCCACCTTTCCTGTGGAGAGTGAGCTCATGTGAGACCCACAATCCCCTTGCTTTCAGAAGTTTCCCACTGCTGGGCTCCCTGCAGATTTTGCCACCACAGATTGTATCTGGGTGTTTTAAGGTCGTGTTGCATTTCCTTACTATAGGGAGAGAAGAAAAAGAGATATATATAAATATTTTCTATACATGCATTCAAAAAATAAACATTCCCTTTTAAAGCTTCTCAGAAGATGTGGTGCCATTTCCTGAAGGAGAAGCAGGGGGGAAGAGGGTTGAGAAGAAAGGCGGCTAGGAAAAAAAATTGCTTTTGATTTTAACAGAATTAATGTAATGCAAACACAGAACTAAGTGTTTATTTTGTCAGAAAAATGAAAATGTCCACCCTGATTTGGTCCAGGATAGGGGATGTCCGTGAACACCAAAATGGATAGAACTATTCCAGGCTCTGAAGAAACACTTAGTCTGTTAGGCTTATAATTTGACTTGGAAAAGTGGAAAAAGAGGTGTCTGATAGATGTCTCGTGTGGGGTAAAGAAAGAAGACACAGCATTTGACAAATAAGTTAGAGCTTTAAAAGCAAGGTGTAAAGTGCATCCTGATGTCACAGTCATCAGAAATTAGACATTTTGGGAGGAAGCATTTTGCATCAGAAATCACTAACTTGGCTTTAGCAAAAGACAGCTACAACAAATGTACCTCCTTAAGCCAAGGCTACCAAATTCCCCCTCTCTGTATAAATCCACACAGCCCCACAATATATATTGCACATAGGGCCTAAGATGACTTGACATCAAACTTAAAATAGTCCACCCCCTTTCACAAATTTTGATTTTTTTTCCTTCAGGAGGAAGAAGTCCTGCCTCCCCTTTTGCTTTCTTATTTCCAGATGTGTAGGAATCAAGAGCTCCCTCCTCCCTTTCCAGCCTTGGTGTTTTTCCTGCATGGATTTCAAGGCATCTGTGTTGACTGAGCTGGTCACTCTGCCTCT
This sequence comes from Lanius collurio, assembly GCA_020086605.1. Classification (NCBI taxonomy): domain Eukaryota; kingdom Metazoa; phylum Chordata; class Aves; order Passeriformes; family Laniidae; genus Lanius; species Lanius collurio. The sequence continues at coordinate 2,505,525 of JACBWW010000004.1, forward strand.
CACTTGTGAGGTGCTGAAGGACTCTGCTCTCAGTTCAGAAATGCTGCAGTCACTTGATGCACCAAAGGAGTCAAGTGAGCAGTATGAGATGTTTATTAATTGGGAAACCTCCTATGCAGAAATGGAGTGTAGAGAGTAATTGGTTCAGGGCACTGAAAACAGGCCCTGCTGCTGTTTGCTAAGGGAAGGGGTCAGTTGCAAACCAAATTCCTTCCTGCATTAACCAAATTGCCTATTGCACTGGGTAGATCTCTTACTAAATCAAATCTCTTCCAGCTCTAAACTGCAGCTGTCAGTTCCTGAATCAAATTTATTAACCATTAAACATTTCACCTGCAAAATGGCATCAGTATTCTCTTCCAAACATAGAGCAGTTGTTTACAGATCCCTGAGCTGATGAAGCATGTACACAAAAGACTACAATTTGGGATAACCAAATGCACCAAGCACCTTCTCAGGTGAATTGAGATCTGCTTTCCTGGTCACTGCAAATGGAGCTTTATGCCTGCAAAGCTCTTCCTTTCAACTTCTCTTTTAGGGCCACTGGTATATGATCACACAGTGTGGCACTAATACTGTTTGAATGAGTTTTGCTTATCAGGATGGTAAAAATGGGCTGCTAAGCAAAGCTTACTAGAAATCAAAGCTTCACAGGAAAAATCATCTAAAAATGGGGCCAAGTTATATTTCAAGGTTTCCCATGGAGTGGAAGTAGAAGGTAAAACAAAAAGCAATGAGCCAGTGTGAAAATCAAGATAATTTTAGATTTTCATATTTTCATTTTTTAAAGTGGTTTTTTTTTTTTGTTTTTTTTTTTGTTTTTTTTTTTTTTTTTTTTTTTTTTAAGGGCCCATTTACATTCTATGCTTAAGAACATCCCTTGACCCTGTTTTTCTAATCTTCTAGATCAGGTGTGTGTCTTGGCCTCACGCCTGGATTTTCCTTCATTGGAAACAAGCATCTGGTAAGGATGTCTGTGTGTGTCCAAGCTGCTCTTTAGGACAGGTTAAGAAGTTGAGTGTTTGAATAGAGAACTGTTTCCATCTCACTCCACAAACAGCCTAAATTCCTTGGGCTGCCCCAGAGCTTCAGAGTTTGGGGACTTTCAGGCTCCCCATGTCCTGTAAGCCCAGTGAATTAAAGAGACTTAAAAAGTATCCTGAGCTTCTGTGGGTGAGTTCTATTTTCCAAAAATAACTTTTTTTTTCTTTAACTTTTGAAAGGACCTCTCTTTTTATATGGAAAGGTTAAAACTCAAATGCTTGAACTCAGGCTAGTGTGCTGGAGAACCAGTTCAAAATAATTTAACTTGATCTCCTTTCTGGTAAAGATCCATGGACAGCTTCTGAGCTCTGCACTCTCAGCAGGAGCCATTGCTGCAGGAACAGTCAGGAGCTGGGCTCAGGCACACAGTCAGGTTGGGGCTCAGCAGAGTGTGGTTTAATTCCTTGAGCTGACATGGCTTTCCTGTGTGATTCTTGGCAGATCACCAAATCTCCCTGGGCCTCACTCCCTGTCTGCAAAATCACACCTCTTGGACCTGCTGCCTCGAGAGAGAGCTGGGGAGAGGCCATTTATTATTGTGTGTTTATAAATTGGGGGCTTTCCTTCTGGACAAGGCCCCCAGACAATCTCATAACACCAATCCTGAGATAAAGCAGGCAGATTATCTTAAATAGCCTGGCAGATGCTGGAGAGGCTCCAGCCATGAAGTGGTTGAGAGGTACAACACAAGCTGCTTGCACAGCCTTGAACAGAGTCACTGTCCTTTTGTAGCTCACCCTTGTGAGCAACCCATGATTTATTTATCGAGGAGCAGTTTCTGAGTCACCTTCTTCTGCACATTATGAAAACACTGCGAAAGTGAGTCATTTTGAGGAACACAGCCTGCAGCACTCAGTTCTCACCCTGCAGCCTGGAACAGGAGGAGGAGAGCCCAGTGGATAGGCTTGGAAGAGAGAGGGAGTGGGAGATGCAGCTTCCTTCTCTTCAAGCCTTGTCATCTGACCTTGGGAAAGTGACACAGGATTCAAGATTTAGATCATAAACAGAATGGTGGCCTGGCTTTGGCTTACTCAGAAGGATGTTTTTAATAGTGACACAATTAGAGATGTGAGACTGTCAGCTTCTGTGGTAACAGGGTCCTTTCACAAGCCTTGGGTAGGGAGAGTGATAAAAGTGGAGATGCAATAACTGACTCGATAAGTGTAAAAGGTGACTGCAGAGACAGCCAGTCAATTGCTCCCTGCATTTGCAGGGGATTGGAGAAGAGTCTTGAAATTATAGCAAGGAAAAACAGAGCTTAAATGTTAGAAAAAGGCTTCTTGAAGTGAAGTGTGGAATGCTGAAATGGACTGCCTGGGGAGAGGGTGGACTCTCCAGCCCTGGGATTTTGACCCCGGTTAGATGCACATCTGTTTGGGATGGTTCAGATGGAGATGCTTCAGGCTGCTTTTTTCTGGCTCTGTGCAGAAAGGAGTTGACTACTTTCCCTGAGCAGGCTGACCTTTTAGTGAGATCCTCTACTACTGACTGCCTCAGCATATCTTAATGCAAAGAAGACAAATATTTAATTTGCCTAATTATTTGCTTTGTTCATTTCTGTCCTGCTTTTCTTTTACTTCTTCCCTTCCACCACTGGCACAGCTAAGAAAAATCAGTTCTTTCCCCTGTCTGTGCAAAATTTGCCTCTCCATCCATCAAACCCTCCTTTGATTGTGACATTTTTCCTTGCTGCCCTCCAGTCCCTCTCCAGCTGTAGGACTACCTCCACCCTACAGGCATCACGCAGCTGTTTTCAGCTCCACACATTTGCTAATCAAGATATTTGATAAAGATTGGCCTTTAGAGTGTTCAGGCTTTCTGGATGCTGCTGCATGGTGTTTAGAAGAGGCTTTAGCAAGGCTGAGACCCTGAAGTTTTCCTGAAGATTTAATCTCACAAACGAGAGCTTCCTGCTAATGAAGAGCAAAGAACAAAGCGCCAAGATGAAAGTCCTCGTCTGTGGCTGGTGTTCTTTCACTACTTTCATGATGTGAGCTGGAGCAAGTGTATGTTCTGTGTCCCCTCTGGCAGAGCTGTCCCTGCTCATTTCCAGCCCTTTTATGCAGCAGAGCATCGGTGCAGGCAGTTCCCCTTCTCCCTTCTCTCACCTCTCCTCTGTGTGGCTGCAGTCTGGGTTTTGCTCTGCTCGGGCACTCTGCTCTCATGCAGCCACCTCTTGCCACACCTGAGGCTCCCTGTCCTTCTCTGTCCATGGCAGACCCATCCCTTCCCTGTCCTTCAGCCCACAGGGTGGGGGGGCTGCACATCCCATGGGACCTGGTAGGCACCAAGGGAGCAGTGTAAGTAACTCTGGTCTGCGGAGTCCCCTCTGGGGACTTGGGCTTTTCCATTCTTGCCTCCAGCTCTGAGGTGGTATCTCCAGTCAGCTGTGTCCCTTGTGATGGTCTCTCCTTGTAGGAGCACAAGGGCTGTCCTTCCCACTCCTTTCTGCTGGCTGGCTCAGCAGGAGGCATGCTGGTACATTAGAAATCAGGGTGTCAGTGAGCTGAAGCCACTTGGAAACAACCAGGCTTTCATGAGAAAACGAGCTGAAGCCTCACTTGTGCTGGAAAATATTTATCCATGGTGCCCCCTGGGGAACAAACAGCTCCCCTGGCAGGTGCTGGCAGCATCAGGTTGCTTGAAACCCCAGGAGGTGAAGGTACCATCTGTGTTGTGTTCATGCCACTGATACAAGCTGAGCCATCAATCCCAGTCTGGATTGGGTCTGTTTGTGAAGGCAGTTGATAAGTTTGGGTGCAGAAGATTTGCTCTTTCTGCTTGATGCATGGTCAGCTGTCACTGCCCAGGAAGACACTCGTGGGAGTCTGTGTGGCATTTTCTGCACGCTGGGAAAGGTTGGTTGGGAGAGCAAACAAAACTCAAGGATGTATAAATACAGGGACAGAAGGTCCTTAGGATACCACCTAGGGAGTGTGTCAGCATTTCACAGGCATCTTTCTGCAAGAGAGGAGAGAAGCATCCCTTTCTTTGGCTCAAGCAGACTGTGTGAAGGATGCTGAGTGCCCTCTGCATCAGCCACATGCAGAGCTGGGGGGTGGAAAACCTCATGGATGATCACAAGGACACAAAGGTGTGAGCTGGCCCGTGGTGAGTGGTCACCACATTGCAGCTGGGGCTGTGAGTGTCTGCAGCTGTGAGAGTGAAAGCTGCAGACTAGTTTTAAGGCAGAGGTTGAGGGATTTCTGAATAGTTTCGTGGGTCCTTCCAATCCTACATTTCTAAAAAATATACCGGAGAAAAAGAAGGGCTACAGAGGGGATAAGAGAAACGCAAGATGCCTTTGAAAAGAGACTGTGAAAAATTAGAAGTGTGGGATGGAGAAATGAATGATAACATGCTAAGAATAAAAAAAAGAAAAAAAAAAACTCTAAAAAAGCACCCACACCCTCTATCAAATGGTGCAGAGAATGTAAATCAGGCTTTGCTGCTCCCCCTGCTCATCAGACCGGAGCTTCCAGTAACTCTGAAAGGTGATACATAGCAAATTTATCCACTGAGCCCCACAGAGATGCAGAGAACAAGGAACCTGTGGGGAATGGCTGCCATTAGGCATCACTGAGCCAGAGAGCCAAGCAGGAAGGAGTAGAACTGGATAGAGCTGGTGAGACCATCGGTGGTTATATGTGAATGGATAAAAATAAGCATTATAAACTCGCATGCTTCCAGGCACAGACAACCTCAAACTCCTCAGGGTGAAGAAACTTCCCTTATAAATAGGTTATTCCATAACTGTTCGTGGCATTAGCTACTGTCAGAGACAGGATACCGGACTAGATGGGCCCCTGGCAATTCCTCTGGAAAAGCTCTTTCCAAAATAAAGACCCTAAAAAAATTCTCTGTAACAAAGAAGAAATTATTGAGTTGTTTATTAAATAAATTAATTTGAATAGGGAGAACAGCAGTTCCTTTGTTTCCCCCTCAGTTTGAACTGTGGGTCTCAGAAGGGAAAATGAAACCACTGCTCCGAGAAGCAGAATAGCATCCTCAGCGCTTGCTTCTTCCAGAATAAAAGACCTATATTTAGAGGATGCCAAGTATTAGAGATATACTGAGCTGGCAACTGGTTTTGGCAAATTTCCAAACCCATCTGATTTTCCACTTAAGTTAGACATTTCAGTAACATAAGAAGTTGCAAAGAGAGCTGAAAATAGTGTTTTGCTATCTTTGCAGCCCAACCTGCTGCAACTAACACAGTTTGGGGAGGAAATGGGTGATAGTTTTTGTGTCAATCAGTATTAAACAGCTCCTGATTTTAGTATGGGTGTGTTTTTGTGCATATACTCACACACAATTAAGTGCATACACACATTTAATGTGCATATAGAGGGTGTAAAAAGGGTAAGGTATACAGGCTTTTCTATTAGGATCATTCCTTGTTTAATTAAGTATTCATTCATTGTTTTTTGACTCTATCTATCTATCTATCTATCTATCTATCTCTCTATCTATCTCCCTATCTATCTATCATGGGGCTTACCTGGCACAAGTCTATTGGAACAGAAGTCAGGCTTTAAGTCTGTGCAGAGTTCACCCTTTTTGATTTAAAAGCTCAAACAGCTGTTTTAAAGGACAAATACAGGCACCTGAGACCATGATAAAAGATGGCAGATGTTTTATCTCTGAATCTCTGTAACAGTTGCAGAGTCCTCTGGTCAATATTTTGCCGACACCTCAGCCTGACACGACAACCATGTGAGGTACAAATTGCATCTCGCTTTACGAGAAGTAAATGGGGTTTATAGCCACCTTCTCAAGCATCACAGAGGAAATAACAGCAATTTCTGTAGTGAGCCTTCCATCACTCCATGTAATCCCCCCTTCCTTCTCTCTATTTTAAATTGATCATACATTTTGCATAGACTGTTGGGGCCAGTGATTCCTATTCTTGTTCTCTATCCAAGAGTCAATCTTTTCACAGAGGAAAATTACAGCTTAAGCTTTTATTTCTGCATTGGTCTGATGTGGTTCAAATGTATTTGTCCTACATCTTTAGCTCTCTTCAGGGGTGCCTTTATTATGGTGTGATCTTCCAGGTGTGAACTGCAGCCACATTCATATCCTTCAGTGTTTGTCCCTATGTCTTGTGTTTCATAATGGCTGTCTCAAATGCGTTTCAAAGGCTTAAAATCAGCAATGGAAAATTTTAAGCACAGAAACTCAAGTAGAGTTTAAACAGAATAAATCAGGGCTGCAGTAGTTTCAATCTGCAATGAGAGGAACTCAGTGTACCTTGGATACAGCCTCATATCAATAAACATTTAAGGCTGGAAAAAGAGAATACAAGCAGACCCAAACTAAGAAACATCTAAGTGCAGTTCAAAATGCATCACAATGATTCATGTAAAAATCATGGTCTTCCTGGGTGGATTGCAGGTGGTATGACTTCTTTTGGTCACGCTGGAGTTTTCCTGATTGCACACTTCCATCCTGGGATGGTATCGGCCACCTCACCTGCATGTCAGTGCATGTGTGGGCTGCCCACACTGCAAACTTGTTGTTAGGTGTGGGTGGAGAGACATGAGGATAAGTCAGATAGTCTGTCATCAGATATGATGCCATGAGTGCCTGAAAGTCACTCATTCCTGAGTGGCAGGGCCTCCTGACAGAGTCCTTGTCTAATCTGACAGCTCTGACAGCTCTAGGAACGGCTTGGGGAGGAGCCGACCTGTCAGACCTGGGGAAACAGAAAATCCGGCAAAGCTCACAAGTCCAGGATGCCACAAACTCAAAAGAGAGGGGGTGGTGATGTGTTTGAGAGATGTGGATTTTTCCTGTGTGACCTGTGAGCACCAGGACATCTCGGCTCTTCTTCCAAGGGGCTTTTAAAAAGAAACACCCAGAAAAGCAAGTCTATTAGCAGTGGCCCATCTGTAAGGCAGCTATTATTGTTAATGTGCATGGGACAAAGATTTTACCCTCTCATTAGTAGGGAACAATTATGAGGTCACTGTTAGCTAAATATTATCCTCATTTTATCATTCTCTTGGATATACAAGTTGACATTTCTAAACCATTTATCAATTTTAGTGCAGTGCATGAGCACAGCATAAGAAATGTAGAAATGTTCCTTTTCTCCAAGCAGTAATAAAAAGATTTGTTTCAGCCTATTTTTAAACATTTTGATGGTGGTTTTTTAATATCATATATTAAAAAACCCTGGCAAATTGCTAGAAATGTCAGCTTAGATCAAAGCCGTATGGCCAAGTGATTTGAGCAAATACATAAATGAAAGCTTCTCTTTCAGACACGTCAGAGATTAAGACGTGACCTTCAAAACCATTCAGTGGCAACTAGTTCAACAGACTCAGGCTGTTAAAGCTGAGCAATTGCCTGTATATTGACTCCCATTTGTAGGGGATAGATAGAAGCCAGGATAACTCCATCTCCCATAAATCCCTTCTCTATGAATTCCTTGCCCTGTTCATCCTTACTAAGGTTTGTTTAGTTGAATATGTTCCTCTGGAATAAGGCCTTTTTGGCTCAGGAGAGAGTCCCCCAGTACAGCCATCTGCAACTTTGCTTTTAGAGTCTTTTGTGTGGTTTATTTTCCTATTTTCTGCTTCATTATCTTCCAGTTTTACTTCTATTATTTTTCTTAGGAAGGCACACATTCTCATTTAAATACTTTGCATCCCTTGATATAACATGACCATTTAAAGACCTAGTTCTGTCATCTTAAGCCATTCCATGAAAATCATGTTCTTGTATGTCCTTTTTGCAATTGAATGATGTTGGAAACAAGTAATACTGGCCACCAAATGAAGCACTTGGGGTTGATTCTTTTTTTTTAATTGATACCTGAAATTTCAGCCTCACAAGATCAATCTGGGCTTGGAAGACTGGGCTGTGATGTCTCTTTCTTTTGCTACCAATTAAGAAACCTGCTGTCATGACAAAGGTATTGAAGAGGCATGAGTTGAACAGAATGACTCTTGCTATCTCACTGCAGAGCTGGCAGGAGTAAACATGTACTGGAGGCTGTAAATTGAACAGATGCTGTGTAGAGACTATGCCCATAGGTCACAATTCTGGGTTCATAGAATCACAGAATGGTTGGGTTGGAAGGGACCTTTAAAAGCCATCTAGTCCAGCCCCCTTGCCATGGGCAGAGACATCTTCAACTAAACCAGGTTGCTCAAAGCTCTGTCCAACCTGACCTTGAATGTTTCTGGGGATGAGGCATCTACAGCCTTTTGTGCTGCAATTAAACTCAGAGGGAGGATCCCATCATGTGTCACACATAGTGTTACTGCTGAGGGAATTCAGCACACATAAAACAAAAATTAAGCTTGGGAAACAGGTGTGTTGAATCAGAATGTGTTATTTTTCCCAGGTGAGGGCTTTTTTGATCACTACTTTGTTTAATATTACACTTTGGCAACCCAAAAAACAGTGTTCCTTTTGAGATTCTGACGTGCTCTTACTGCCTTATGACAAGGCAGGATTTTGGGATAGGCAGGAGCCAGGATGTTAACAACATGCTGGAAAGCACACTGCTCAGGGCTCGCTGCTAAAAGGACTTTCTGTCTTCTTGCAGGGCTGAAAAAACGAGTAACTACCAAAGAAACCACAGCATAGCATGGAAAAACATGTCAGTAACTGCACGGGATGCTCCCTGGGTCGGTGCTGTATCTTCATATGCTTATCTGCCTGTTCAGTATGGACAGGTTTCTTCATGTTACACCAGTCCTGTGCATATGTACCTCCTGAAGGGGACTGCCAGCAGAAATCTTCCTCCTTCAGTCCTTTTGCCTGCCTGTGCTCAGATCCTTTCACAGGCAGCTGCTGCCAAGGCGTATTGCCGACCTCAGCCCAGTGAGCGCGTGCGTGGGCACAGCTTTGCACTTCTGGTGGTTCAGTGGTGTGTGATGCTCGCTGCCTTATGCTTGAATGGCTGTGATTTGATCTCTGATAGCCTTACTCAGACTTGAAAAGAAGATGGTTTCCAGAAAGTGCTGCAGAGCACCAGGCCAGGGAGCTGCGTCACAGCAGTTTCCCACAGGAAGGGAGGTGTCTGCACTGACCTTGTGCTGAAGAAATCCTTGGCTGATCCCGACAAGGTTCAGCTCCTGAAATATTAGTGACAAAGCTGACATCCTCCGGACTCTGAGAAGCATGACTGGGAACAGCATGAACTGCAGAGCCCGGGAGAGGGAAGCACAATTAAAAAAATTCCCCCTTTTCCTGTGCACAAAGGGAGAATTGATACCCTGGTGAAAAAGCCAAGTGCTGTTACAGCAGTTCCTCGTTATAGGCATGTGCTTATTGGCTTTAATCAAGTGTTGGAGAGGATGTCTATGGAGATTTGTGGAACAGATATTAAAACATCCTTTAAAATGATTTGTAGTTTAGGGTTGAAGTAGCACAAGGAGCCCAGTGTCTCAAATAACAAATAGGAGCGAAGATGCAAAATGCATCTTTGGAGTTTTATAACACAGTGGTTGACTTTACTCCTTGTAAAGGAGGATGTAATCACTTGGCAGATCTGGAAGATCTGTATAAGGCAATGTAGACTGCTTCAGACTGCTTCCTTAAGGGAGGTGAGCTGTTTCACAGAGATACATTTAACCCTTTGACCTGATGAGGACTCAAACCATCACCTCCATTTATCTCACATGTCCAAAGGAATTTTTGGGATCTGTTTGGTGAACATGTCATTGCAGACATCTGGCCTGAACCCAACCAGAGATTGTGAGCTTGTGATCTCTCTCTGAGAGCAGCTACATCAGGCTTTCTCCAAACTGATTACAGGAATAGACTTCCCCTGACAAAATGAGAAGCACAGGCCCTTGTGATTTCAATGTGAGACCGTGCTTGAGTTCACTGAGAGTGAGAAAGGGAAGGGGTGATGGAAAACATCACCTCTGCTACTGTGCTGACCTGGCTGCTCTTCTGGACTGTATTTGATGGAGCAATCAGTATGGTGCTGCTGCAAACATCACTGGAAACAGTAAGAGTGGAAAATATTTTCTAATGACAGAAGAGCTGAGCTAACTTTACCGTTGAAATCTTTCTGGCTGCTAGGATGTAAGCACCAATCCTTTCCACTTTATTGTTTCAAGTACCTTGTATCTCATCTTGCATTTGATGAACAAGGTAGAATTGGGATCTTTGAGCAGGAAACTTCCCCAGCCTGAATGCTGGAGCAGCTAGTGCTTGCAGAGTACAAGTCTTTGTCTTGTGAAATTGGGTGCAGTTACTCACAGGCTCCCAGGATCCTGTGCATGCTCCCTGCAGACTCTGCAATGAGCTCAGAGATCGATCATGGGTCAGACCCCTCCTGGCTGGTTGGATTTGATCTAAATCTTCACTGAAAGGGGAATCAAAGAATTACCATAGAATTAGAGAATGGTTTGGGTTGGAAAGAACCTTAAACATAATCCAGTTCCAACCCCCCACCTTCACAAGTAGGGGTGTTACCCACTAGATTAAGTTGCTCAGGGTTTCATCCAGCTTGCCCTTGAACACTTCCAGGGATGGAAATGGGATCCTACTTCATCCCTTCAGACTTGTCCCCCTGCAGCCATGTGCTCACACCACCTAATCAACCCCACTGACATGATAACATGGTTGCTTTTTGGATGTCTCAGGCCTGTGAGCCAGCTCACCATCTGCTGAGTGCAGAGGAGGAGGCAGGAATGTGCAGCTGGAGGTGAAGGGGAAGGCAGAACGAGGCCTTGGTGGCAGCTGCGCAGATTAAATAATTTCAAAGTAAACTGTGAACATCCTAAATGAACAGTCTGAGCTGGAGTCAGTGGTGGTATCTTTCAGCTCAAATTCAGTGCTCTGCAGCATGGGGTAAGGGCTTCTTGCTTGTTCTTCAGCCAGCAGATGCTGACTAGCTGTGCCTGCTGCTTAAGGGCAGCATTCTGCTGCACGAGCCATCGTGTCAGCTTTGGAGCCATGGTAATTTCTCCATGGCACGCAAAGGAGCTAGCCCTCAGTGAGGGATGTGGTCATGTCATGCTTCAAACATAAGCTGATTTTGCTCTGGAAGCGAGATACTGCATTCCTTGGCATCCACACATTGACTGTCCTCTCCTCTGTGCACACATGCTGCCAGCTTTCTGCTTTGAATCCTCTGTGCTGAGAATAGTGACAGTCTAGTATTTTTTTCCCCAAGATTTGTTCTCTGTGGGGGATCAGCAATTTCCAGCTTCTTCAGAGACAAAACCTTTTTTCTCTTTAACCCTTTAGGTCTGTGGAAGTGACAAATCAGTGGAAGATGGGAGCAAAAAATCTGTGCCAGCTTTGGTGCAATAATTAAATTCTGGTTCCAGAGGCCTTACCCCACAATGTACAGAGAAAGCACAAACAGCATTTGACTGAAGAGTGTCTGCCCCACCTGGATCAGGAGAGGGGTCATGATGCACAGGCCAGAAAGAGTATGGCTTGACTTTGAGCCAGGCTGGAGTTTCAGAGCTGAATCTCATTTCTCTGCAGGAGAGAGAATGTTGCATGGGCAGAGGATGCCTGGTGGAGGCCGAGCACAAGCATTCGCAGCACATTCACGTGGAATTGCAGCTGCCCTGTAAAATTATGGAGAGGATGTTTGTCTGCATGGCCTGAGAAGAACATTTGCAGAGTAGAGGTGACTCTTACAGTAATGGACAGTAAGGCTAAAATGGTGACTGCTCCAGGATATGGCTGCTGTGTGAAGCAAAGCGGTGGTAATGAAAATTGTTTTGCTTCTAATTAGAGCAGTCACTACTGGCAACCACTCCAGTCTTATCTAAGGAATTTTTAGGCAGTAACTGCATCTTGGTGAAAAAGCAGCTCCTCACTTTCTGTCCCTCTCTTTCTGAGCTAGTTTGAGTGTAATTGTTTTGCTCCCAATAGAGGGGTGGGAGTGTACATATCCAAACCAAGCATCAAGCTACACAGGCCTGGAAGGCATTTTGGTAAATAGAGTTTTCTACCATGATTTGTACTGCATTAGGCTGAGCTGTTTTGCAGAGATAGACTGATTTTGGCTAGTATATTTTATGGAGAAGGCAGGAGAATGGTGAAAAGCATGGCCATATCTTTGGTTCTAATGGCACTGGTTGAGATGAAGGAACTCTTGGTGCCCGATCCATCACTGTGGATGCAAAAGAGAGTTGTCCATGCTAATTCAGCTCTCTAGGAGCAGTTCTGTTCAGGCTAATTTACCAGCTCTCTACTACCTGGCAGCTTCTGGGACTTACATGAACCATGGTATGTGTACATATTCCACAGGAGAAAAAAATAATTTTTTTCTTTTTCTCAGGCATAACCAGTGACTTGACCTTGGGTTTTCCACATCATAGTACCATGCAGTCTCTGAACTCCATTCTAAAAAAAACCCAAACCACCAAAGAATGACACTTCTCTGCTAGAAGCTAAATGTTTAAAGGCATCCCCTTGGTCAGCAGTCATCCTAAATCAATATTGAAAGAGAGAAGTGATTCTCTGAAAACACCATTCATTAATTAGAATTTGGCCTGTACCACAACAGTGTGTTCTCTGAAGACAGATTTATTTCTATTTAGTTACTGAAGGATATGTGAAGAGAGTAGTGACAATTGTTGATGATGGTTCATAAGGGAGGCTGCTTTCTGGTGCAAATGCATAAATTATTGAGACAAATTTATCTGGCTGGAACACTGCATAAACCAGCAAATGATCTGAAACTTATGTGGAATTAATTGTGTTTGCCTTTGCAGATGTCTGGTTTCTGAGCACCAGAGTTTTAGAGCTAGCAAACATGCAGGCAGCCCAGCCCTGAGAAGACCTGACTGCCCTCAGGTTCCGGCTCAGCCAGATACCTGTAAGAGAGTTCATTTCTCCTGCAACAAGCAAAATTCAGCTGGATGTCAGTGCTAGAATTACCTGTTTACTCTATGTTGTTATTTTGTGAAGCTGTATTGCAGATACTTACAGAACCAGGACAGTCAAGTTTACCCTAACCCAAGCTGCATGACCAGCCTGACAAGAACTTAAAATCATTGTGTGATATCTACTAACACTTTATTACCATTGCAAAGTGGCCACATCTCTCACGATCTCACATTCCTCAGCTTTGTCAGAATCAAAGTACTGGAAAGAAAAAACTTTCCTGCTCTGGAAAGTTTTCTGAGGCAGCTTCATTGAATTGTAGACAAAGCCTTCCATGATTTTTTTAACCTAAGTCTGAATACTGTGCTTGGTGATGAACCTTTTTGCCTAACCTCAGGCAGAAAAGTGAGGCCTAAAGTACGGTCTGATGAGATATCAAAGAGGTAGACATGTGTCCAATGCTATTTCCCCTTTTTTTGGGCTGGTGTGAAGATAAAATAGGACTCAGTTGTGGCAATACTGTATTTGCACTTACTCTCACCTCACCAAAATGCTCTCTTATTTTGGAAATCAAGCACAGGAATTAACTCTACTGTTACTGTTTGACTGCTGATTTAATGTTTCCTGTGCCATCCAAATCCTTTAAATAGTGTGGCTTCAGCTAGTTAAGGAAAGTAAACATGGATGTTTGAGCTCAATTCAGCAAAGTACTTTAGCATTCATCAAACATCAAGTGCACAGACAAGCAGAATTTCAAGGGTCACATCTAAACATCCTCCAGAAAAGGAGATGGATAGCTCTGTACTCAGCTAAACAGCTCCCTCCTTTATGGACAGTTTTTAATTCAGGTCATTTTCTGTCAGATTCTTAGTGAGATTTCCTGAGTTTTCAGCTGAAGAGATACCCACATAACCCACAGGGGAACATGCCCATCTGGCAGAGGACCTGTGTGAGGCTGCCTCAGCTGCTGTAGCTCTTTAGCACAAACAGGCAGCTAAAGCTTTGCTTGAGGAAGTTCTCAATTACATTGAGGTTGCCTGGGGAGGCCAGGGACTGTCATGTGGGGTCCTTAGGAATGACCTCCAGGAATGGTTAAGGTCAAGCTGATCCTGTGTCAGAACAGCATGATGGACCAGATGACAGCCAGAGGTCCTTTCCCAGGGATTTCATGTTCCCAGCAGAGCTGTAATTGAACAAATGAAAGGTCAAACATTTTATACCTCATTGTGTGTGCCCCATAATGTATGAGTAATAGGTAACTGTTAAATCAGTTTCTATTGATAAACCACCAACTATCACTTAATAATTTAATAGGCTTCTCCTCATAAGACATATGCTCCAGACCCTTCACCAGCTCTGTTCCCTTCTCTGGACTCACTCCAACCCCTCAATGTCCTTCTTGTTGTGAAGGGCACAAAACTGAACACAGGGTTTGAGGTATGGCTGTACCAGTGCCTAGCACAAGAGAGAGTCACTGCCCTGGTCCTGCTGGCCACATTATTGCTGATACCAGGCCAGGATGCCATTTGCTTTCTTGGCCACCCGAGCACACACTGGCTCATGTTCAGCCCCTGTCAACCAGCACCTCCAGGTCCTTTTCCACTGTGCAGTTTTCCAACCACTTTGTCCAAAGCCTAGAGTGCTGCAGGGGGTTGTTGTGACCCAAGGGCAGAACTCAGCACTCAGCCTTATTGAACCTCATATAATTGGCCTCAGCCTGTCTGCTGAGCCCTCCTACCTTCCAGCAGATCAGCATTCCCACCCATCTTGGTGTTTGCAGACTGACTGAGGGAACACTTGCTGCCCTCATCCAAATCATTGACAAAGATGTTGAACTGAGCCCTGGAGAACACCACTTGTGACTAGCCACCAACTGGACTTAACTCTGTCCACCACCATCCCAGTTAATGATCTTCTGTTTCTTCCTGCTTTTCCCCTCATCATTCTCTGCATTTGGAAGGGTGGAGGAGAGCACTGCTTGTGCTCCCAATCCCTTAACCAGTCATCCCAAGGCTCTGAAATCTCTCTTGATTGCCTTTGGATGTTTTGTTGCAACTTCATTGCTGTCTACCTGTAAAATCAATAGCAGATAATAATCTGAGGGCTGTAACAGGTTAGGGAACTTTCTCTTCACGTGTTTAACTCAGGCTCCAGGGAGACAGCAAGCTTCCCTGAGAGGTGGATCCAGTCTGCAGTTACTCTCTCACTCACTCTCTCACTCCAGTACTCCTCAGCCTCCTCATGGAGCTTTGTTGCTACATGAAGAAGTTCCTCTACCTGGATTCATCTAAAATAATGGAACTGAACTCTCACACAGGTGAAAGCTGCAGGTGTGCTCTGCAGCACAGCTGGGAATAAACCAGAGCTTGCCTGGTCCATAAGGGCATATCTGGGGATGGCTCGTAGCTGCCATGATGTCCTGGGATCCATGAAGGGTGGGAAGTCTGTCCCTGAGGATGGAGAGGAGGCCTCAACTCAGCCTGCTTGCAGAACTGTGGTGAGCAAGGTTTTGGAGACATCACACCAAGCAAGAGACATGCAGACACAGCCCCAGAGCA
Source organism: Lanius collurio (assembly GCA_020086605.1). Taxonomy (NCBI): domain Eukaryota; kingdom Metazoa; phylum Chordata; class Aves; order Passeriformes; family Laniidae; genus Lanius; species Lanius collurio. The sequence continues at coordinate 2,520,947 of JACBWW010000004.1, forward strand.
TGAAGTTTGTCTCAGCCACATCCTTGACAATCTCCTAGTGAGTGAGGGTCATCTTCTGAGGAAAGCCAAGGTGAGGTCATCAGGTGAGTCAGGGAAAGGCGGTGACCAAGTGAGACCAGTGAGCACAAAGCATCATTGTCTGTGACTGGTGAGCTTCCTTCTTTCTTGGAATAGGATCTGAGCAACAAATGAAGTGATTTCCACACCCTCTTACTTCTGGTGGTCTGACCTCAGGAGGGAGTGGTAGAAAAACCAGCTGGAAGTAACTAGCTATTTAAAATAGATCAAGATTGTAGCTGGGAAACTTCCAGAAAGGACTGCTGGGGAGGGAACATGGAAACACCCAGGACATTCAGAACCAGCTAGCCAGTGAACTTGGAAAAGAAACAGTAAAGCAAAGCAGCCTCTCCTCCACTAATCAAGAGAAATAAAGAATTGAAATACCCCCTGGAACTGATGGAAAATCAGGTCAGAAACAGAAATATTCATGCATTCACTCTACTGGAGAGTAAAGAATTTCCAAACCCAATTTCTTTTGTGGAAACCTGGCCCCCTAAGGCTCTGAACGAGATGCAGAGAATGTCCCACTGCATGTGGCATGCTGGTTCAGGATTCCTGCCAGGGCAATCACTCCCAATAACAAGCAAAGCAAAACTGAGCTGCCAAGTTTCAGATGTTCATGGGAGAGGGAGGCTCATGACTGTAGAGAGAGCAGTGAGGAAGCATGAGTTAATTTACTTCCAAATCAGCATGAGTGTCCTCGCTTGTTGTGCTGTTGCCTCAGATAACACAGGTTCAAGATCAGTTTCCCATTGTTCTGGGATCTGTACTGATTCACAGCCCAAGGAGAGTGCAACTAAAATTTAGGATATGAGGAAGCAGACAGACATGCCATGGTGGATGAAACTCATGGGAACGGGACATTGTCTGGGGCATAGAGGGATCTGATGTCTCAGTGTTTATGGACTCCAGAGGCACTTCTGTGGAGGGCACCCTTCAAGTCTTCACAATATATGTCATGGAAACAGAATTATATCAATATATATTTAGATTGGAAGGTACCTTTAAAGATCATCTAGTTCAAGCCCCCTGCTTATTGCAGGGGGTAGGACACATTCAGCTAGGTCAGATTTCTCATGTCCTTTTTCATCCCAAATTCTCTCTCTCTCTCTGACTCTTCACTTCCCAGGGCTTCTCTGCTCCTATCCCTTATTTTTTTTATAATTACCCTTTTCCTGACAGTCTCTTGGCTGAAGCCACTTCATGTTGGCAATAGTGTTGGTTTGAATGGAAGGCTCTGCTAGAGATCTCCACAGTCTCTTCCAAGTAGCATTGCTGTGATTTTGGGGGAGTGCCACACTCCATTCAGCCCCAGAGTTTCCCTCTAGATGTGCAATCTCGTGATGGTTTCAGCGATTTTCTGCAGAGACAACTGTTGTCTTTCAACTGCTCTCTGCCTCTAGCTCATTGCAATGTATCAGAACAGGCACCCACACAGCCTGATGCTACTCCCCAACAAATTTTTGGGTCATATTGGCACTTCCCATATCAGGGACACCTGAAGAAAAGAAAAGAAAGCTTTCTTATTTGTTGTATTTGTCAGCCTGCAAAGTCAGTCTAGGATTATTTACAGAGTTGTATAAAATACCTGCAAATATTTCAGGTACACTATCTACTTTTAAATTTAAAAAAAAAAAATCTAAAAAAGAGACACAGAAGAAAAGCTGCACGTAAACAAGAAAAATACAGCTGCCTTTGTGCTATCTGCAGGCTTTGTGTAAAAGAGCCTCTGTGTCAGGGACACCTGAGCTGCTGGGGCACCTGGAGTGCACAAGGTTTGACAGCATGCGAGTACCTTGTTAAACCTGAGTGAACATTTGTTCACCAGCCAAGGTTCCCTTTGCAGCACCAACCACTGTCCCAGCTCCCCCTGCAGAGTAAGACTCCCATTGTCGGGATGTCTTCCTGCCCGTGTGATGAGTCACTCCCTGAAGGTGCCAGCCTCTCTCCAGTGAATGCAGGGGCACTGGGGCCACCTGGGAGGTTGTGAACTGGGAGGGGAGAATTTATGAACACATGCACACATGGGCTTCCCTGCCCCAGGACATTAAAAAGGGATAGCAGCGAACACTGAGCAGCACCCTTGTCACCAGCTTGGCAAACACGACTTGTTTACAGCCCAGGGGCTCACACAGTGCATGTTCCAAGGAGGCAGGTCAGGGCAGGAGCTGGGACAGGTCTCCATAGGCCCATCTCACCCAAGTCAGACCAAGCTGTGACTCAGTGAGCAAACACAGCTGAGCACTGGAGCCTTGACTGGACTCGCTGCAGTAATCCTGAAACTTCTGTTTGCTTCCCAAGGGGATTTAGCAGAGAGGGAACAACCTAGCAAGGAAGGAGAATGGCAGACAATGTTTGCTTCCTTTTGATATAAATATACTTCCAGCACAGGGTCCCTCAGTGCAAACATTCCCACAAGAGGAAAAAGCAAACCCAGTTATCACAGGACAGCCAGTAAATGGTAACAGTAATAACAACAGCAGCAGCAACAGCTCTTTCAACTAATTCTTTATTTTCTTTTGTAAATGGGGTTACTTTGACCTGACAGAAGAACACATTAGGAAATGATGTTGCATCATCTAAGGAAATGACACCTCTTGTATTTCCCCACTTCTCCTTTCTCTGGTGTTCCATCAGGATTTTGTGAGGCTATTGCAGGACACAAGAGGGGCAGTCTCTGAAGAAATCACTCTGCTCTCCTGGTGCAACTTATTATTTTGGAAATCAGTCCAGCCCCTGGGAAGTGAGGGTGCTTTCTCTGAAAAGCAATTTCAACCTACTTCATTGCTCAAGACATGTTGTATAAACGTAGTATGCTCCTCTGGTAGAAACGTTAAGATGCATATCATGTGGGAAAAGACACACAGAAATGACCCCTTGGTCTAGCTTATGTCAGTATTGTCATACACAGGAAAAAATCTTCCTGCCCTCCAAAAAGGCACTGCTTGAAAAATGCAGTCCTTGAGGTTGACATTATTTTATCTGAGTTTCTGTTACTGCTCTTTGTGCATTAATTGCTACATGATGTGAAAAGGAAAAACAAGGACAAAAGGAAAATCTTGTACCATTTCTTGCTTTAGACATTTAGCTTAATTTCTTATTACTTTGTGCAGAAGTTCAGCATAAAATTGCTTAGCCTCCAGACACTGAGCATTACAGGTGTTGTAAATGTTAGATGGTCCACCTGAGAGCCCTGATTATTTTTACAGGGATAAATACAAGTGAAAGAATCATTTGTAATGAATGTCATTCAACAAATCATATCTTCCATTTGTGAATTGTTCGTGAAGAGATTGTAATTTTCTTGAGCTGTTTGCTGAATCACTTCTGGAAATCATTCTTCACTAGCAGCATCTTGGAGAGCAATTTGCTGGAAGCATTTAATATTCAAAGTTTGCAACTTGAGCTATTTTTATGAGGTGTGTTACTTCCCTGGTAGGATCCATTCCCTAGTTAGATGGCTGTAACTCCTGAAGTTTGAATTTGTGTTTCCAGTTATGAATATGAATTTTGAAACTTTGCAAAGGTGTCCTGAATTATTTGTTTGATATCTGTTCGAAATAGATTTGCTTTTTGCAAATATTGGTAAAACATGGAAAACAAAACCAGCAAGGTTGAAGCAAATTCATTACAGGACTTAAATGAACATCTTGCCTGCTCTAACCTCCTGAGATCAGGCTCTGTGCTTTTGGTGTCATGGCTGGTTTGCAATGAGTGGCATATCATCTAGGGTCCAACAGTTTTTGGAAATGCTGTTATTGAAAAGGTAGAGATAAAACAAAACCCATCAGAGGTCAGGCTTAAACAAAAAATGTTAACACTGGTGCTGAGCGGGTGATTCCTGTGACATTCAGAATTACTGACCCTGATATTGCTCGAACACAGCCAGTCTGCTGACTTGGGAAGAGCCTTTCCTGGTGTCCTGCATCTCTGCCACAGCAAAATTAATTTCCAAATTTTCCTCAGCTGAAACAGCTGACAGGCAGGAGATTAGCTGGAAATTAGGTCATCTGGGAAGAGCACCCCTCTCTTAAATAATCCCAGAGATATTGTTCAAACCCGAGGCTGCAGTGGAGGCCTTAATGGTGGATAAAAAGAGAAGGCTCTTTAGACAAGGTTCATGTTTCTGTTGGCAGTGCTGTACGAAGTTGTTCCAAAATGTGTGATAGCGCCAAGGATTGTGTTCATTCAGGCTGGGCTTGGCTTTTCCTCTTCATGTCCCCACGATGACAGCTCGTGTTGAAGGTGAGGGAGGGTGGAGTTTCTGGGAACCCACTGGAGGATTGTTTTCTCCTCACAGCTCCTTGGTGCTGCCCCAGCCTGTGCTGTGCCTCGGAGGAGAGATGTCCCAGAAGGGCTGAGGTATGAACCCAAGGACCAAGACTGTGCACAGACAATGTGCCCCTCTCCTCTCTCCCTCTCAACATCAGATGCAAATGGCTGCCTATAAAAATTTGCCTTTTATGTCAAAACAGCTGCAGGAAGGCAGCTGAAAATAAGGCTCATGGGTTTGTTGAACTGGAATGGAAACTAAGCCTTTTAATATTTGCCTCTGCACTCTTCCAATCACACACAGAGGCAAGGCCTTATCTTTTGGTCACAAAAGAAGTATTGACAAGGCCTCAAGTAATCCCAGCAAGACCTGTTCAAATAAAAGTTTGCAGAGTACAAAGCTGTGAAAAATAAGGCATTCAGAGAGTCTATCACTCAGTTGGGAGCTCACAGCCACTCTAATAAACCTGACAGAGACAAGATGCCTCTGGCATCTCTCATCCACCTGGAGACGGACAGAAATGAGACAGGCACCTCTCCCAAAGGAGCATGGAGTGGTTAACAGAAAATCCTCAATTATAGGTGATCAGGATTCAGGGCTCCTACTTGTGGATGCACTGCTGGCCTTCCTCAGCACAAAGGTTTTAGTTAAAAAGGCAGACAAATGAACTACTTTAGCCCAGCAATGATTTCATAAATGCACGTGTCTAAGTAATGATTCCCTGTATTATGCCTTCCTCCCACTCGTATTAAGCCATCACGCCTGGATAATCTAACACTTTGAATTAAGCCCTCCTGGTTTACCCATTCTCTGCTGAGAAATTCTGCCTGTGCTCAGCAAATCACTGACCCCATCAAGTCCTTACAAGTACAAAATCATTCATTTTATTTATACAAGTCATCCTACAGGCCAGATTTATAGGGCAGGCAAAGTAAATGCACCTGTGTTGATGCAGTGGTAATTTCATCGTGTTCTGTCAGGGGGAGTCTGCTTAAAGATGACACTTTCATGGTGCAGCTTGATGGGGTTTGGCTACAGGACAGCCCAGCTGGCCAGCAAGCAGGGGTGAGCAGAACAGGGCTGTAGTGAAAGTGGCTTTTGTGACTCTTCTATTCCTAATGACATACACAAAAAAAAAAAAAAAAAGAAAAGAAAAGAAGAGAAAAAAAGGTTCATTTTGAAAACGAGGGGAAAATAACTACTCATTGGCTACAAGAGGATTAACAAGGTAGTTTACCATACTATTAGAGGGGAGGAAGTCTTTCTATGGAAAGTACTGTGGGGAAGATGATTGTTTTTACTTGCAGTTGTTTTCCTTGCCTCCCTGTTGTTCTTTTTTTCAGTTCTGTAGAACAGGCTCAAAAAGTGGTACAAATCATATTATTTGTTAATGTGCCAGCCTGGTGAGTGGAGAATTTTTAGTGGTCTGCAAAGAGAACAAGCACAATTCCTGTTATTTGCTAATCACCTCTGTGTGCTTAACTTTCAAAGGCTGTTTTAAATATTTATCCTCCTTTTTCTCCAAGGATTTGTGTTTCCTTCTAAGAAGAAAATTAACTCTATCACAGCCAAAACCAAGACAGTAACATTTTATTCCTTCCTGAGCCCAAACCTGGTGGGCATAGAGAGGGTAACAATCACAAGGAAACATTTAACATCTTCAGCTTTCCATTTGAAATCTGAAAATGAAACTCAAGGAGTCCTCTATCGTGGTAAAGAAAGAAAGAAACAAATAACAAACAAAACCCACAAAAAACCCAACAGCCAAAAGCCACCCCAAACTTTTGTTTAAGTAAACAGCTTCACACAAACTCACCTTTTAGCATTTCTAGTAAGAAGCATGGGAAGTAACAACTGCTGGGAATGGATCTGTCACAGAATAAGCCCTGACTTGTCACAAACTTTTGGTGAACCAGTAAATGGCCAGTCTCAACACATTGTATTGCAGCTATTGTGCAAGTCTGCCAATAAATAGACATCCCAGGTTGTCTGGTTCTTTTTCACCTCATTTGTCTGCCCAGGAGATGGGAAACAGCTTAATGAAATTAAGTACAGTCAGACTTCAACTCAGTTTATTTTCTTCTGATATGTGACCTTAAATGCTTGCAATATTGTCGAGTTCCTTTCAGTTTTTTTGTGGTATAAAGGGCCATTAAGTGAGTCATTCTCTGGATATAAAGGAAGACAACAAAGCCCTAGCGAGATTTGGGGTCCTGCTGGACCCTGGGTAGAAATCCCTGGATGGAGTATGATTGCATGGGTTGTTTTCTATGGGATGAATCACCAAATACCACAATGATTTTTTTTATTTTTTTAATTAAAAGCATTTATTTCAGCTTGATAAATTGGTTACTCTTTCCCATGCAAACAACTCTGATTATTCATCATGATATTTGTGTGTTTTTAATTTCCCACAAGAGTTATATGTGGGATGAAAGTTTTCTTTTATCATTTGATAAGGCATGGTTTTAAAATGCCCATCATCCAATCAGGGAGGATAAGCCTAGTGATTGAAGTCAGCAATTACAAAATCTGTATACTGAATACCTAAAGGTTACAGCTTACAAACAGTCAGATGACAAGAAAATACTGTGTGATACTAATCACTAATCATAGCTTGCTAAAGAATGACATTTCCAGAAATCAGGATCAATCTGCCAATGATTCACTAGCTGTAGAAAGAATTAAATTCCTAGCATGAATTATTTGAAGTGAGTGTTTTGATCAGTTCTCTATCAAAAGCTGATTTTCATTGGCTACAGAGGAAGAAGGCAATCAAAGTCACCTCTATTTTTCACATAATTTGTTTTTTTTCAGTTAAATACTGACATCAAAAATTTGTCATACAAAGACACAGCCTTGTCTCTAGCCCTGTGTTACACACAGTGCAATGCCAGCCCCACTGATTTTGGTGACAAAATTCCCATTCATTTAACCTCATGTCAGAGAATTGATTTTTGTTGACACACTGGGGAGCAATTAATTATTTACCCATCAGCCTGAGAGACCATTTCAAAAGGATTTATTTAAGGTGCTGTTCTTTAAGAATCAGTTATCTTGAGGCATTTGATACCTCATACAGTTCACTCTGCTTAAATACCTTCCTCTCAATTAGCTCATGTTTTTATTCAAGATAGGAGATGGATGGGTCTCTTCAGCTGGCAATGCTTTCAGAGTGTGTCAGGCCAAAGAGAAGCTAATTACAGGGAAGAGAGAAAAATGTGGAAAATACTGTTTGCAGAGGGCACTGTAGAGAGGAAACTTTGTTGTGAGCAGCCCTCTCTCACATTACACATGCTGAAGCTGTACTCTTCTGACCATAAGATTAATGATGCCAAGCCAAACACTATACCCATGTCTCAAGGGTCACAGGAAAACTTCTTTTTTTATCATCTGTTTCTCGTTTTGCTGGCCACTAAGGTATTTACTAAGGAATTAGTATATATCTAGGTTTAAGCAGATTAAAATAGAAACATGCCACTGTTTACTGGATACATCTGCTCTCATTAGTATAACTTGTTGCTGTTGGCATGAAGCAGTTTAATTAAAATGACAGCATCGTTTTCTGTGAAATCAGAGCCTGGTCCCAGTGGGGCTCCTCAGACAGATGTGAACAAGCAGTGCCTGCTGTGGTGGCTGCAGGGAGAACTCAGGGCAGCCTCCTCTTTCTCACCCATTCAGGCAGTCCCCCATGGAAAGGGCAAGGACAGAGCAGTGCTTCCACTTATGATAGACCTGTCCTTTTTTTTGTTTTTTTCCTAGTTACCCTGCATTTTGTAGTGGTTTGGTTCAGATCATCTCTTACTTACTTATTTTACCTCTGTGACATAAGAATTAGGAGAAAACAAAACAGGCTCAAACTTAAAAGACTCTAAGAAGTTTATTAGCAGACCTTAAAGAAGGAAACAAAAGTTAGAATCAGATTAAACCTTTAGAACACTTTTCCTCCCCACACTTTCTCCATGCTGAATAATGTAGAAACAACTCTTAAGATTTCAGTCAGTTTACCACCTTTATAATCTTTTCAGTTCACATAAAGAGATAGGAGTCTCTGAGTCTTTCTTGCTGACCTTATGCAGACATTCCCACTTGAGACAACTCTCTTATGGGTTCAATATCACAGCAAAACAGCCGCCCGGGAGGTTTCTGCTTGCAGTGAAAAAGTCCCTAACCTCGAATCACCGCTTTCTCCACAGCTGCTTTTCGAGGATTTCAATTTGAGCTAACACGGGGTGTCAATTTAAGGCTGAGCTGTTCAGGAGCAAGGTCTTCTTCACTCATCTCTAGGAGCAATCTTCATCTCTAGGAACCGGGGTCATCTTCGCACTGACCCCTCTTGGTTCCTTTCTACGGTCAGTTCAATCAGTGGATCAGTCCACATCAAAGGGTGGGACCATGCCCCCCACCCACTAGGCAGCCAAAGATTCCAAGTGTCAGTCCATAACAGAAGGTGGGACCCCTCCCCACCCACTAGGCAGAATCAACTTCGGGTGTTCTGCACAACCCTCCAGGTGAAGGTAAACTGAGTCCAAACACTCTGGAGCCAAACCATATCAGACGGTGGGTGCCCCCCAGGGTCAGGCCAGGCCGAGCAGGGCCCGGCTCGGCCGTAGGGCCGCAGGGCCCGGAGGCCCAAGTGGCCTCCTTGATGGCCGGAAGTCCAGCGAGCTTTCCCGGGCTCTGTCTATCTTAAAATGTGATTCGCAGAGGCGTGTCAAACTCCTAAGTGGCTTAAAACTTGCCAATAATCAAGCCAGATAATTGATTGGTTCTGATCAGAACCAGAAGGACCTTTTGCAAGAAAACCCCTTCCGTGCCAAACCACAACAATTTACTTTAGTCCCACTCATTCCATTAATGCCTACGAATGTGGTATGCTTGTTGGTGACTTAGGTGTAGGATGCTGCTGGGGGAAACCCTGGAGGCACCATCTCCTCTGTTGCCCATGTGGCTGTGACAGAGTAGTTTATCAGTACTCCTCTGCCCCAGGACCCAGATGGGTTCCAGAAAATGCTGTGATTGCCTTGGCAGTTATGAAAAAGTCAATTATCAGGGTCATTTACCTTCTACTGCTGTGTTTTGAGATGATACTTGCCAAAGGTACTTAGGGATTTTTTTCCTGCAATGGTATAAGTTAGAAACTGGGCTGGATCAGGAAACTACTCTAGCATGTGAAAAAGGTGAAAGTTTTCGAAGCACATGGTGAAAGAATACTCCCACTGAAGTCAAGACCTGGTGGCCAGGCCACTTTTCTGAGACTTTGAGCTGGAATAGGATTTGGGACATGCCCATCCTAACCAGTTTCCCTAGCCAGGAGCTAGTGTTTTCCTGTTTTCCATGGGCAATCCATGCCAGCACTGAAATATAAACATCTGAATCACAGGTGTGGTTGCCCAAAGCTTCCTGGGGTAGTCACCAGAGAGAGGAAGGTTTGTTCAGGGAGTCACTGAAAGACCTTGGAGATCACTTCCCCAGCATCTTTTCTTGTTATAGTTTACTAAACAATATAAATCCTACATTTCAACAAGAAGGTGACTCAGTTTTCTAATGGAATGGGAGGAACTGGAAGATCCAAGTCCTGCCATGCCTGCCTGACAACATAATTTCTGCATTTCCCTCTCAGCTCCACCTTGGACCAAACACTTGCTGAAATGACACTGTTTTGACGGGAAAGATGCTGTCATCTCTCAACCACTTTTGTTAGGAGAGAAAATCAGCTACCTACTCCTCATCCAGCAAGCAGAGCAGTGTGGTTAAAACATTTAACTTGTGGTGAAATCTGAGGCCTCTGCTTTCCGTTCTTTTCTGAGGCAAGAGCACAATTATGCAGTTGGGTGTTTTCTGAGGTGGTTTCACTCACTGGGCAGGAGCCAGTGGGGCCTGGAGACCTGTGCTGTGCAAACACAGGGGCTCACCTCTTCCTCCAGAGCCCTTTGGTGCACATCTGGGATGGGGAAACTTTCTGCTCCGTGGTGGCCAAACAGCTGTTGAAGCACTTTGAGATATCTGGCCATCAAAGTAGAGTAGAGGTGCACCTAGAAAGAAGGGAAAATGTCCTGGTGCTGATGAGCTCTCTGAAGCAGTGGGGCTGAAGGTGTCTCTTCTCCCATCTAAACAGCCAAAAGCAAGAAAACAGATGTTGACAAGGCTTATGGACTCCTGCTTGGAGTCCCAAGGGTGGGCACTGGCAGACCTGGAGTTAAAACCAGCAGCCCTCAATGCTCTCATCAAGGTCCAGAGGCCATGAGATAGAGCTTCAATTGCTTGATGTACCCTGTTCTACCTGCTTTTTGTTTTTCAGTAGCTCCTCACTGCCTCCCCCTTGGTTGGCAGCATGGAGAAGCAGTGAAGGGTAGCCAAGAGTCTGCAGTGGGGATGTGTTTGTGTGGATGAACACACTTTCCACATATAAAAGTAATAAAGGGAAAATACTACATAAGTTCACTTGCTGACTGTTTTGCTCCAGTGCCATGGCCTAAGAACAATCACCCAAACTCATCCATGTGTGAAAACTGTAATATTGGAAAAGGCTCCTGTGTTTGCTATTAGTCATATTTCTTTATAACAACTTTCCTCTTGTATCCAAGAGGATACAGAAATAACTCCTCAGATTATGGATGGGAGCAGGGAGCTGTATTTGTGTAGTGGTGTAGCTGCACTGATTGGCATCCCCCTGCTCAGGAGAAATCTTTTTAACCGGCCAGAACAACAAATACTGTTGAAAAACCTACATGGGTTACACTGACAGCATTCAAATGTAAAAGCAGCTTGGTGTTTCAGGAGCCAAAACAAGATTATTTTTAATTCACTGTGGTTAGGAATGGTTATTATTTATTGTTTGAACACAGCAGCACCTACTGGCTCCAGCCAGAAATCAGGACTTCACCACAGTAGGTGTAAAAGGGAGTAAAAAAGAGGTTTCCACCCCCTGAGTGGTCGGAGTCTGAGTAGGAAGCAGCTGACAGCGTGTTTGGGTAGAACCAGCCCAAGGGAGGAGCAGGAGGGAATGGGAAGACTGGTCTGACTGGCCTGGTTGTGCTGGGCTGGCTGCGTGGTGCTGGGCAGGCTGAGCGAGGAGCCTTATGGAGGGGAGGGAGCTGGTGGTGATGAGCTGTGCATGTTTCTGGGCAGAAGGAAAATGAAATTTGGAGGTGTGGCAGGAGCTGGAGAGGTGTCAATGCCTCAGTGACACGCTGCAGTTTGTGAGAGGAAGGGGAGGAAGACACAGGGGATACAGGGGGAGAAAGGACTCCCCAGTTAGCAGTACAGTGTGGGATAATGAGATGGGCAGAGGTGGCAGGAGAGTGGCAATGGTGTTTTCTCATCCAAAAGTACTGAATTGGAGGAAAAAAAACCCAGATTATCTATTTTTTTCTTAATTTTTTTTTAAAAATTAAAATATTTTGATTTTTTAATTTTTTTTCCTTTAAGGGGAAGGTTTTTTTCCCAAAAAACCCACCTTTGAAAAAGCTAAAACAAAGTTGTTTGCCTTGGCAGTTTCCAAGCTGGGATGGTTGTGCCAATTTCACATCCAGCCTGCAGGATGCAGGACACCCTGACACCACCCTTTCCCAGCCCACCCGGCTGGCAAAAGTCTCCCATGGCAAGTGGACATTGGTGTCTCTCCCTTTTCTTCCCCATCCTCACTTCCCAAGATCCAGACCTCCACCTCTGCTACAAATCTACTTTGGCTGCAAATCTTTCCATTCTCTGGAAAGCTGTTGTCCCTCTTCCTCCCTATTCCAGAATAACATTGAACCTTCCACAATAGTTTTGATAGTTTCATTTTTTTTTTCCTACAACAGAAAATGGAAATTATCTACAAAAGTGACTTTCTTCAGCAAATATTTAGTTTTCTTTTATAAAAACATTTTTTGCTTAGAGCATCATTCTAATGGAAAACTTTGTGGCCTTAGTGGTAAAATTGCAGAGAAGGAAATTATTTTTGTAACATTATTTCAAATATATATGGTTAAGAAGAGTTTTGTTTAGGCCAGGAATCAGGAAAAATAAAAAGTAGTTGAAGTCTGTATTCAATTCCATTTTCAGATCTTTCTTCTAGAGCTGTCTCCATATAATGGCTCAGAACTGTCCAGGGAAGTTCTATCATCTCTGGTTTCCATCTCAGACTGAAACTGAAACAAGCAAGTAGCCTTATAAAAAACCTTCTTCTTAAGAAGAGTTTTCTAATTTCCTGTGTTTTTTATCCTCATGAAGTTTAGATAAAATATCCAGATTTTTCCTTTTTTAAACAGAAGCCAGACTCAAAATCTGCTGAGGTTTCCCCATCACCAATTATAGCATGTATGTGAAGTTATTTGCTGTGAAGGTGAAGGGTGATGTTAAATTAAAATTAGATGCATCAAGAACAATGCTCTCCTGCCTTGGCAAGTGTAGGGGGTTGGTGCTCTGAAGGATAGTTTTTGTTTTGCCATATTGTTTTCCTAAATGATCCAGAAGGATGAAGCTGAAGGAGTGTTGTGGGAATTTTAGAAAAACAAACAAACCAAAAAATCTAGCTTGGGGGAAAAAAAGTAATTTTCTGTTTCATCATTTCATTTCATTCCCCCTGCCCATACTGGGAAACATACATGTTATTTTTTCCTCAAGGGAAAATGCCAGATAAGGACAGTTCTTATTAGCCCTCTGGAGGCAGGATTCAGCTTGACTGTTGTCCAGGGAGTGAAGAATGCCTGTGTGTGAACTGGGCTCATTCCCTGCTGCCCAGGCCAGGCCTCGTTGGGCAGCAGAAGGGGTTCCTTGGCTGCAGCAGTAGCCACAACACTTTCCCACTTTGACCAAAATGTGTTTTCCTCACAGGCACCTCGAGCAAAGGTCTGTGTCGCTGGGAGAGGTGGAGAGAGATGCTCCAGAGATGAAACACCACGGTCCTCGCTTGTCAGCCAGCCTTGTTTTCTTAAAATCCACATCCTGCATATGTGGCTTGCCTGATTAAAACCCAGCATCAGGGCAGTGTGTCCACCCTGAAACCAGCTCCTTGCAAATCGAGGTAGGCACCTTGCTCCCTGACAGTTCCCAGAAAGCACAGAAATGCTACTGAGCTCCTCCTAAATCTCTGAGTGTCATGTTTCCATGCTGAGAGCTGAGTTGGCTGGTCCCTCGACCACTGTGAGCCACATAAAACTTATTATTGTGCAGCAGCACATCTTTTTCAAAGTTATAGATGATGGTTTGCTGTCCTGGTGATTTTTTTAACTGTGAAAAAAAAATAATCATTATTTGAGTTTTTACTTCTTCATGCCATGAAAGCTTCCTGAGTAGAAATATCTGGTGACTATGAGTTCAAGCTAAACTACTTCAAATTATAAATGAGTCTTTAAACACAGAAAAATCTTACAAATGAAAAGACTTCTCAACGCTCCTTTTTAAAAAATAGCTATAGGGTGGGGTCAGGTAGAGTTCCTGAAGTGTTAGACCTGGAATAAACAGAAAGGAAATTTTGGAAATTTTGGAAATCGAAGGATTTATATTTTAAAAATCTGTGAATGTTATACAGAAAAGGATGCCTGGCTTTTCTATGTGCTACCATCAGGATTATCCTCTGAAAATGGCAAAATGAATGCAGCTCCCTTTGCTCAATCTAATAAAAGTCATAACAGAAGTAAACCCAAATAAATTTGTGATTATTAATTTCAGGGTGGCGATTGAAAAAAGAAAACCAAAAAGCACAACAAATCACAACCAAACCAATAACCCCCCTCCCCTGTACAGTCTGTGAGCGAAATTCCCCTGAAATTGCCCAACATTTGATCCCAGTGACACAAATTATTGTGAGCTTGGAATGATATCAATTACTCTCCATTACTACCCAAGGGCTTCCTGCTACAGTGGTTAATAAGCCAAATCCTAAGGTGCCCTTTCCATTTGTGGGTAAGGTCAAAAGCAATTAAGGAATGGAGGATCTGTGGTGAAAGCTGCACAAGTGCAATATTGGTGGGGTTTTTTTTAAATCAAAGTCATGTCATTCAAGCAGTGCTGGGTTTGATCAGCAGATGGGCTCTTCCCAGTGCTATCCAGACTCAGAGGTCTGTGGAAAACCAGCTTTCCCTTGATCCCACCTGCACTGTGGAGCTGTAGCTCGTGGCTCATCAAAGAGTGCATTTAGGGGGTAGTTAAAGCAAGTAGGTGGCAGAAAGAGTCCAAATGACATCATATCTTTTGAAAATTTGAAGTACTTTAATACAAGACAAATAAATCGTCATATAAGTGGACAAACTGTTCTCTTATATAGGTATCTGCCATATTAAAAGCACATTCCTGTAGTTGCTAAAAAGCTGGCAGAGAGGTTTTCCTAAGAAATCCTCCAGCTTTTCTCACATTCTGTGAGAGCCTTTCCTTTCACATGCAGGCTAAAGGAAAACAGAGGAAGATCATTGTGTAAACTATTTTCTACCTTGGCAGGGCACTTGTTTTTCATAGTCTTGTTTTGGGAACACTGAGATGTGTTTTGAGTATGGGTGTCTTGCCATTCGGCCTATCACCTTTGAGAGGTGGTGGGTCAATAGGCCAATCACATAATTTCTTCATTGTGAACTACTCTATAAAAAAGGAGCCTTCCATTAAATGCAGTCTTAGCTCTTGCTCTGACCATATCTCTGACCTGCCTTCATGTCGTGATTTTTGCCGATCCTGGGGATTACAGAGACACTTTGCCTGTGTCTGACCCTACTTTTAGTTTCAGTTTAGCTCCATCACTGGGCCAAGGTACTTTCTCTGCACCTGAGTACAGAATCCTTCTCAACAGGATGAGATGAAGTCATCTCTTCTTGTGACCAGACCCTCTTAAGGTTCCTCTTGCAAACCTCACTGTTTTTTTTATAAACTCAGAGTAATTTTACAAAGGTCTTTTTTTTCTTTTTCCATGTGGACTTCAACTTTTCACTGAAAACTGGAGTATCCAGAGGTGGTATCTGATGTCAGTGAAGTTAACTTCCTCAGACACACTTGTCCTAAGGAAGACAGCATTGTGACTGGACTTATTTTCCATAAACTCATCTTGATTGCATTAATTATGCTGCTATCTGTTAATTATTTCCTGATTTTCTCCCATATGAGATTTTGCGTGCAGCCAATGCCAGATGAACCTACCGATAGTTATGCAAGGGTTTGCCAGTGACCTCTTCCTACACTGGTACCAGCAGCATTCCCAGGCTTTGTGACTCCTCTAATTTTCCAAGAGCTGTTACAAATTGAGGTCAGTGGCTCAGAAATCTGCTCCACGAATTTGCTTAGAAAGCACTGATCTGCATTATCTTGGCCTGCAGACAAGTTTGGGAAAATTAAATCTTCATGTACAGACTGTTCCACACAGGGTTCCCTGCGACAAGCTTTGGCTATCTGAAAGCCAACATCCAGCAAAAGCTTGTCAGGTGGGCCCTCTCCTAAGGAGAGCAGGGAACATTGTCAGAGGTGGTTCCTGCCATCCCAGGGAAGCAGGGACCTCTGCAGATTCCTATCTCTCCCTATTGATGAAAGAAAAAGCCCAGTTCACTCAGAGTATGTGGTTTTTTTGAGTTTTTGTATGTGTAAAGTGTAGGCTGTACACTTACCTTGTGCTCCCCACCCGGAGACTGCACCCAGAAGGTTTGAGATTCTCACCCTGTGACCAAAACAGTCTCCAGATCAAGACCTTTTCCTGGAGATCTCTTTCTCAGATATATTCTTACATGTCTCACAGTGTCTTGCCAGCTATCTGTAGCACTCCTCACTGCCATTAACATATTCCAGCACTGGTTTTAGTCCCCAAAGCTACAATTTGCTTCATCACCATTTTCTTTATTTCTTTTATAAACCAAATTTGCTTAAACTAGAGCTTTTTAGCCTGTAGAAGGTTCTCTATGGGTTTCTGGCTGGTAGCACACCCACAAGTGCCTAGACAGAGGTGTGTTTGAGTGTGCTGGAGATGTCCAATTTAGAGAAATAACAGAAAACAGTCATTCTCAGCACATTTCCTATGAGCAGAGTATTGTTCCCCTGTAAATAACCCCACTAAGCAGGCAGCACTGTGGTCAGAGGAGGTTCCCCCTTGCCCATCTCAGCCTGTTGTTGCCAGTCCCAAAGGAAGTTCTCCAGAGAAAGTGGCCTTTTGTCTCCTCCCAGACAGGGTAGTTTGCATAATCTTGTTAAATTAAATGAATACACACAGGCACAAAGAATTGTGGGGGAAAATGGTAGTATAAGTAAGGCTGAGTGGTCCATCTAATCTGACATCAATATAATAAAATCGTTTATTTGTGTACACTGGAACAACTCCTTGGGACTGTGGTCTATTCCTGTTTCCCAACAACACTGTCATTAAAACAATGGGCACTGTAACTACTGTGATAAAAAGGCATTATTGCTTCAGTTCTTCATCTGGCCCATGTGCAGAAGGAAGAGGTTTTCTTTATAATCTCCCAGCAGAAGGAGCACAGGGACCAGAAGGCTCCTTCTCCCCCTGGCTCTGCCCGTACAAAAGATTTCTCCACACCGGAGACTGCAGTGTGAGAGCCTTTGTCTTAAATGAAAGGGCATAATGCAGGCCTTCTGCCAGCACTGGCCACAAATGAAAGCAGGGCCTTTATGTACCAGCTCACTGCTGAACTGCAGACAATACTGTAAAATCTGTACTCCTCGATTACCTCAGCTGCCTTCGCATTGCTGGAGTGCTGCTGGGCCTGAAAAAGGGGCTGCAGGCGCCAGGCTGGAGCTTCACAAAGTCTGTGTCAGTAGGAGAGCAAAAAACCTGCTTGCCCAGCACAGCCACCCTGGTGAGAATGAGGAGAGTGGGTCAGAAGGGAGATATGATTAATACCTCCAAAACTGTTGCTCCAGCTATTTCTGCAGTCAGGCTATCTCATTCTGGCAAACTGCATCTTAGCTTCTGCTCACTTCAGTTCCATTTAAAACCTGCTCATTTGGCAGATTGCTCAGTTGCTGTGAGCTCGCTGCCCAGCTCCTGTAATACCAGACTCTGCAGGAAATAGCCCAGAGGTGAGCATTTTTCCACTGGCCTTCATGAAAAGCTCTTTTGAGTGAGTCCAAGAGCTCACAGAGAATCTGTGAACATGGCCTGGAGAGCCAAGATGCCCTTTAGTTCGTGTCAGTGCCTCTCCTTGCCTTCATGAGATCTACATCGCCTGCCACCCCTGAGGAGCCTGGGCTGCAGTCCTTCCTGGGCTTCAAAGTGCTCAAGTGGCCTCTTAAATCCTTCAGGTTTCTTAACCAGTGCCAGTCTGGCTGCTGCAATTCCCACTTCCATAAAGTCCCTGCCTTAGGGCTCTGACAGAGTGAAGTACTGACTCTGCTAGGGACACAGGGAACTGCTCTCCCTGGCTGCAGTTAGAAAGCTGGAACTGTTAAGGGTGGAAAAGACCTCTAAGATGGAACCATTAGCCAGCACCACTGTTAGCAGTGAGGACATGCTGGCAGCAAAATCCTCCCTGGCTCTCTGATGTGAGTGGCTGCAGGCCAGTGGTGGGGCTAAAGAGTATCAATAACATGCTGAGACGACCCCTGCTATTGCTAACACCCTCCTTTAGAAAATGTTTACCCCACTGCAAGCATAACTGATGTAAATTGAATGTGTCAGGCTGAGTAGAAGCCCCTACCCCCTTCCCTGAACTGCTCTCCCCTCTTTTGACAAGGTACAAACAGAAAGCCCATTCACATGTGAGCAGAGAGTACCAAACATTGCATCAAAAAGCGGGAGCCATCCTGTTACAATCTGCTGCTTGTCAGGATTTGACAGCGTTGTGAAATATAAATGATCTCTGCGATAGCAACGCCTGCCTCACTCACCGGTAAACAACTCCCCTCATTAAAGAGATGCTTTAGAAATGACAGCACCAAATTATGTTAATATTTTTGAGAAGTGCTCTTCAGCCAGAGATCCTAAAATAAGGTTTGTTATTCGTTTGCCAAAACCCCACTTCTTTGCAAGCAGAAGCGAGTGGCCTCATGATTGAGAAACTGATGCCATCATAGAGGCTCCAATCAGTACGAAAATGGAGTGTTTGGATGTATGAGAAAGGACTGTGAAAGAGGAGATGAACTTTTCCTAAAGCTCTTTTTTTTTTTTTTTCTTTAGAATATCCTCTGTAACCTTTTTAGCCTCACAGATTTTCTTCAGTCCTGAGTTTGTTCAACACCTAATTCAATATCCTTGGCCATGACAGTAACTCACAGGTCCAATCCTGCAATACCATCTTGCTAATGGTTATAAATGGCTAGATCTGAAACTTGCTTGATCTGAGACTATATTCTACTGTTCAGTGCCCTCTGCAACCTTGTTAAAAGAACAGATTCAGACATAGCCCTTGGGAAAAAGTCCTGAGTCATTCTGCTTCCCTCCTTAGCATTTGGATTATCCTGTAGACTTTTTGGTTAGATTAATGCCATGATTTTGCTTATCCCTCAGATCTGGTGAGATTAGAGTCCAAGACAGAATAGCTGCAATGAAATCATTACAGATTCCACCTGCATCCTTCTCTGAGTCAGAGAGAAATTAACAGAATAATACAGGCTGCATGCATTTCTCAAGTGAGAGATCACCGAGATCAGTCCTTGTCAGAAATATCACTAGTAAGAACAAGCTATAGGCAGTGACAGATAATATTTCACAAGATTTCCAAGCTTCTTTTTTGGAGGATGAAAATATTTGATCCTCTTCTTGTCAGCAGGCTCGCTCTGAGCTACTGTTAGAGTAATTCTCCACTAAAGGTTCAGTTTCTCTCACCCTGTCTGCTCCTACCCTTCAAAAAGGATCTGGGCTCCTCTTCTGCAGAGCTCTGGCTGTACTTGCCCATGCACAGGAGCTGCACAGAGATGAGACCCTCCACCCACCACCCTCTGTAAGGGGTATCCAACGCAGGAGACTCTCCTGTCTTTAACCTGTCAGTGAAAGCTATTTCTGCTGTGGACAGGTCCTGTCAGTTCTGCATGTCATACCTTCATTACATTGTTCAGTTTTAAATTTTCTGAAGATTTTTAGCACAGTTTAACCTGTTAGTTAAGTTCTTCCATGAGGTCATTTTCTTCTCTTCATTTTACTTTTACCTCTCAGAATCCCCCCTATATAGAGTATATTATATATACTCTATATAGGGGGCTATATCTTCCATGTAGCTGGCTGCAGCAATGTTAATACAGTTTAAAAAAAAAAAAGGTAATAATTTCCACTGATGGATCTGAAAACAGCTGTAGACACTCCTCGTTTTGACCCTTTTAAATTGTGCATGTGAGTTCATACAATAACTTCATGCTAATTCTGTGTCTCAGTTTTCTACACCTCAAGGAAAAAACACTTGAGTTTTCTTAAGACACAAATATTCCAAATAACCCAGCTTTCATATTTACAAGCATAGCATATGGATGCCATGTGTAGAGGTAATCCTGGTGTTATACAGCAAAAGAAGACACTGCTTGATTCCATGACCACCAAAATCTGGTATATGATGAAGTAGTTACTCCCCTTCTAACCCTCCTCTTGGAAATGTTTCATTATTATCATGCCCAGAATTTTTGAAGAGATAATGATTAATTATATGTACTTTCTCTATAAATAATAGGTGTCAATTTGTGTTAAATAGCTTTCCATTTTTGAAATGGTCTTCACCAAAGCTGCTGGTGAGACAAAATAATTTCCCTTGAAGTGGCATATAGCAAAGTAAAACTTTCACCCTGACAGAGAATTTTGACTTTCTCCATGTAACGTCCATGTCTGTTTTGACACATGGAGACCACACACTGCCCTTGCTGTGTTACAACTGATATCTTCAGCAAAGTAAGTGAATCATTTGGTTCACACTGGGGCAAGGCTTGAATATGGAGGAAATGTATACTTAAGGACATTGTCACTCCCAGGCTGAGATTGTCAGGAGTGATTTCCACCCACAGGAGTTGTGCGAGTGTCCCGTCAGCTTTTTAGGTAGATGAGACAAAGGAGGAAAACCCATAACTAAAAACACTTTTTCTGCACACTTGCTCAACTCATTGTAACAATGGCTTTACGTCCGGCCTTGACATTTTATGGGCACCAGGAGAGGCTGTAGGTTAAGTGGAACTGTGGGCACTCCCCACGGGACACAGGGGGCCTGTTTGCCTTCAGGGCACGGACCAGAGAGGGGGTGCTCTGCAACACAGCTCTGAGCCGGCCCCACAGCCAGGAAGGCAAGTTTGGAAGGGATTTCAGTGCCTGCCTACTCTGGCCATGCTGTCCTTACTTTGCCACAGGCTGGGAAGGAAGGTGCCCACATCTTCAGCATCCACCCACAGGCTTGTAATGCATCCCCTTTGGGTTTGCATTTCTTGCTGTGTGAAGGTGTTTGAAAAGCACCAGGACTGTGTTAGACACTGCCACAAACAAGTAACAACTATTGCTGCATGCAATGGATTTCTTTGTATTCCTAGGGCATGCTTGCTTTGGTTGGTGTTCATGATTCCCCACCTTCCCACCTTTGCTCTCAGTATTAGTGAGATGCAGTTAGGGCTGTAGAATCAGTACAGTTATTCTGGGCTTTTTGCAACAGGCATGTTTTCTAATAAGCTGCTTTATTTTTTTTTACTTGCTTGGTTTGAAAACACAGCATCCTGATACATTTAATCTGACAAGGAAGCTGCAGCTGTCAGGAACTGTAGTAAGGTGTGAATGAAAAGCTTATGCTGACAGAGGAATCTGGACTCATAGCTCTGATTTCCTTGGGCAGGTTCAACCGTAGCCTGCTGACAACAGTTAGACATAACACAAGAGCGCAGCTCCTTGCCAGATTGCTTTTCATAACACTGTGTGGTTGTTCTTTCCTTCCCTCTGCCCTTAAGATGGGGGGAACAACCATCCAGGGGAAAGATGGTGACATAAAATCCAGCCTGCCTGACCGTAGGAAGGCTCCTATGGAAAGCAGGGCTAGCAGGGCTTGGATAACATTAAGGGAAGTTCCCAGGGAAAGAAAAGAGCCTGATATTACTCACCACAATGCATGTTGGAAGCTTTATTAAGGCAAAACAACAGTATAACTTACATTGTCTTTCTTGCAACAGTTTCTTTAGGTTACTTCATGTTGGTCAGTTCATGCTAACAATTGGGGCTTGACTCGGTATGAAGTGGAAGATACTTGCCCTGTTTAGGAAAGGTAAGAGAGCATTTGGTAAGCTATGAGCTTGAAAGTGATAGTTTTAGCAATGATGGGTCTCCCTCTTGACTCTGTGGAGTAAATAGAAGATGAAGTGCTGTATGTCTGAATGAAACCATAGCTTCCAGGCTTGCTCTCCAACTCTGCACTGCTGATCTTATTATGGAGAAATGGGAATCTGTCTGCCTCTTTTGATTTGAAAGCCCTTGGTGTTTACCCTGTGTCTGTGGATGAAATCCAAGCCAAACTCTCAGTGTCAGTGGTTGCAAGGGATATGGGCTGGAACTCGAGCTGGCTGCTTGCCAAGAGCACCTCAGAGCCTTGCATTTTGGAAATCACAGAAGCAGAAGGTGGGTTTTCTTCATATTGGCCTGTAGGCAGTGAGAGCTGCCTATGCAAGGCAGCTGCAGGGCACACATGCAGACAGGCTGAGAGAGCTGGGGTTGTTCAGCCTGCAGAAGAGAAGGCTTCAGGGAGACCTACAGTACCCGAAGTGACTACAAGAGAGCTGAAGAGACATGTAGTGATAGAACAAGGGGGAATGACTCAAACTGACAAGAGAGTGGGTTTAGATGAGGCTTCTCTGCTCAGCCTGGAGGAGACTGAGGGGAGACCTCACCTCCTTCAACCTCCTCCCAAGGGGCAGTAGAGGGGCAGGTACCAATCTCTTCACTCTTGTGGCCAATGACAGGACCTGAGGAAACAGCTGGAGCTGAGTCAGGGGAAGTTTAGGTTGGATATCAGGAAAAGGGTTTTCATCCAGAGGGTGGTCGGGCACTGGAACAGGCTCCCCAGGGGAGTGGTCACAGCACCAAGACTGACAGTTCAAGAAATATTTGGACAATGCTCTCAGGCACAGGGTGTGATTCTTGGGGTGTCTTGTGCAGGGCCAGGACCATGGACTTGATGATCCATGTGGGTCCCTCTCAACTCAGCATATTCTAAGGTTCTATGAGCCTGGGATGGTAAAAACTGGAAAGAACTGGGAAAAGGGGAATGTGGGAGAATTTTTAAGCCCTTGGTTGAATCCCAGCTTGCTGTGATGTGGTAAAAAATCTTCCCTGCAGCTGCCCAGACTGTAATCTCTGTCAAAGAGAGCAATCTGGCAGGATTGTTACATCTGTCTTACAGTAACATACATGTATATTTTTAAAATACCCAAATATTGTTTATACACATTACTGAAAATAATAAATATGTCTAACAATAACTCTACAACAGACTTCTAATACACCAGCAATTGAGTGTATAAAAATACACCCACACTCTTATCATTGCTCCTTTAAAATAACATTATTTTTTCAACAAAGCCCAATTAAACCAACAAGAATTCCACCAAGAATAGAAAGTTCTCTGTCCTCAGACAGCTAATGTATCTTGCTTAGTCTTTTGAGAGCCCTAAAAGCAAAATTTAGTATTTTGTTTTCAGCAACACTCTTCTACAGGGAAGAAAAAGAATAATTTATTTTTGATTCATAGGAGAAGTGGCTGAGCAGGGGATCACCAGCTGGCATTTTGATTACTGTCTATGGACTCTAATTAAACCATCTCACACGTCTATAAAGTTTAGGGTTCAGTGGTGGAACCTCTTGCCTGTGGATAGATTTGGATGGCACATGTATCAAAGATGGTTATGTTTATAATAATTCTAACCAGAGCTCTTACAGTAAATGCCAGATAAGGTTTGAAATGTGTTCGAGGGAGGGATTTAAGATGAATCCATTCCCTTCTGGGTTTGCTTAGTGTTGTTTTACAGAGATAGGCAGCAATGCTCATCTAACTGCAGTCATTGGTAAGTCATTGGAACGAGTGCTGCGCTCCTTGAGGAGCTGTGGTCCTGGTCAGAACTGGGGAGGAAAGGTTCTGGGGGAAAAGGTATAATTCCCACCAGAACTGACTTCCTTCCTTGCTTGCTTGCTTCCTTCCCACTGTCTTTTCCCTCTTTCCCTCCCTTTCTCACTCCCTCTGTCCCTCCCTTACCCAATAGACCATCTTTCACATCAGTACTATAAGAACCTCCCAGTTAATCTCAGTGCATCACTGACAGCTTGTCTTAAGTGTCACAGCTATCTGGGACTTTGATGCATAGTGAAATGAAGATTATATGATCTTTCTTTAGCCTTTTTTCTTGGCCTGGACAACCCTGTCACAATGTACAGTTGCATTAAATCAGTAGATGTGGGCTATCACCATAAATAAGATGCACTATACATGTCACAACAAGTTCTTATGCAATCCAGATCTCAGTGGCTTCATTTACCACTTACACCCTTCATAAGTCATAACAGGGAACGAAGCAATCTCTGTGATATGGAAATTTCCTCTCAAGTGCATAAATTTTGTCTTAATGCTTCAATTGCTTGAAAAGTGGGACGGTCCCACAGGTCACCATTTCCAATCCAGTGATGGGATTTGCAAATATTAACAATGATTTCTGTTTTATAGGCAGGATTAACTTTACAGGTGTCATGGTTTAACAGCAGTCAGCAGTGAAGCCCCACACAGATACTCACTCGCTCCCAACCTTGTAGTGGGATGGGAGAGAGACAAGAAGAGCAAAAGTGACAAGTCAAAGTGATTCCTGGCTTGAGATAATGGGATGGAAAAGGCAGAAAATAATAATAATGATGGTAATAGTGATGACAGAAGAATTGGATATACAAACTTGCCCACCACTCGCTGATCAATGCCCAGCCAGTTTCTGACTGGTGGCCTCCAGCCAGCTTTCCCCACAATTTATGTACTGAGCATGACCTCATATGATATGGAATACCTCTTTGGTCAGGTGGGGTCATCTGTCCTGGCTGTGTCACTCTCATCTTCTTGTGCCCCTCCAGCCTTTTAGCCAAAAAGCCCTTCCTTGACTCAGGGTAAGCACCACTTAGCAAGAGCTAAAACATCAGTGTGTTATCAACATTTTTCTCACACTAAATCCAAACCAACACTCAATGCCAGCTACTACAGTGAAAATTAACTCTTTCCCAGGCAGAACCAGAACAAGTGACATGAGGGCTCCAGTTTAGTTGAATATGGGGAAAGAAATGCCTTAAACTTAATAAATTAGCAAAATCAGGTAATGATGGCAAGCTTTACTTGGTTTTTAGGGATTCTGTAAACTCTCCCAGCTTTGAAAGGTTAAATTACACACTCAGCTCCAATGTCAGAACTTTGTGTCTGCATCTTCAGCCTGATGCCCATGACAGGGATAAGAGGGACATGGACTCATAAAGGGAAAGATGCTGCACTGGGACCTGCCCTCTTGTCCATGTGTGCCACAAGTTTGCCATGTGCTCTCTGACCAGCTGCCTCTCCTAAAACTCATGGACATGTCATTGCCTGCAAGCTCCCTTGGTTTTTGAAACTCCTCTCTCTTACAGACCCTAGGTGTTTTCATGATTGATTTCCCCTGGAACTCAGCATCTCTCACAACTGAGATGAGTGTAGTTCATCAGGAACATTTCTGAACCTCCCAAAATATGTGCAGATTGGCTTTGGTATACTCATTTCTCCTTGTTTGAGCACTAAAAACACATTCAGGCAGTCTCTTAAAGTCATACAAATAACAGTCATTGAAATGGAAAGCAGCAAAATTATGAATATTGTATAATGCAATGTTAAATTACAAATAAATAAAACATCTGGGGCCAGATGTTGCTATTGGATTCCTGTGTGGAACTGCCATTCCTTTCAGCAATGTTTTGTGTGTGCATTTCTGAGAGCAGAGTTTGGCCCTTGATGTAGAGAAGCATTTTTTTAATGCAATATTAATGGAGGATGATTTCTTCACTAAAAACAAGTTGAGGGTTTCTCTAGAACAACCTTTAATAACAGCGTGGGGGGTTGTGTTTTGGGTTTTTTTAAGGCTAAAAGGATGGAAAACAGGACTGGAAGAAATTGGAGAAACCTCTATGGAGTACATATGGTGGGAATAGGGAACAGACAGTATAAGCAATTTACTTGAAGCAAGCCTGAGTGTTCAAATATCACTCGAGAGTTTTAAAATCTAGAAGAATTGCAAAAATGTATGTAGGAAGAAAAAGACATGATAAACTTTCCAGCCTCAGGTGGACTTGTCAAGTACTGAACTCCCATTTTTCGTTTTTAAAGGTCTGTTGAATCTTTCCCCAATAGAGAATTTACTAATATCCCTGGGGCAGTTACAGGACAAAAATGGCCATTTAATCAGGGGGAAAAAATCCCCTCCAGTGGTTTGCATTGTTTCGTTGGAGGCAGGTTTGCAGAATTTGACCTCTAGTAGGATCTGGATGATAATTTTGCACCAGTGCTGATTTCTCTGTGGGTTCTAGTGATGTTTGTGTTTACAGGTGTTTGTCACCATTTCCCATCCTACCCTGTATGCCCCTGCCTGGGCTTGTTGCATGTGCTTTCCAGAGCTGGAAGGAAGCTTTTGAGAGTGGTGGCTGTTATTTAGAAATGTTCTGGAGGGAGTTAACTTTTCAAGAGACACATCCCAGTTTCCAGCCTGTAGCCCTGCTGCAGCCCAGCTGGGTCTGCAGAGCACAGTGCACCCAGGCTCAGAACTGGTGTCAAACCTGTGGATGGCCAGTGAAAGAAATTAAAGATCAGGCAGCAATTAACTGCTTTATGCACATCTTTTTGAACATTTTATTAAGGTGCTCTAAGTCTCCATAAACAGTTGTCCACTTGCTCCTGCCAATTCCCCGCTCTGCATCACAGGGAAAAGGGAATTTTGCATCATCCAGCCCTCAAGCTGTGCCAGCAGCCTGGTGCCCAGTAGTCCAGCCAGGGGAACCTGGCAGCTCCAGTCAGATTGGGAGCTCCCAAGTTTCAAAATAAAGGCTCAAGTGTGTGAAACTACATGGTGAAAGCAAAGGCATGCATCTGACCCTGGACAGCATCAGCAGTCTGTGCCTTTGGAGAGGAATTGAAGGAAAGATGCATAAAAGTTGTCTCCCTTTGCTAGAAGTTATTGAAACAAAACCCAGTCAATCAGTGAACAGGGGAAGACTTCAGACTATTTTATTTATTAGTGGCAGAGAAAGAGAAAACTCACTTTCTGACAGTCTTCTTTAAGTTTTACAGACCTATCTTCCTGCTGCTGCTTACTCTTGTCTCTTCTCGACCCATACCAGCCTGTGCAAATTCAGTCTTCTGCTCAATGACCCCTCTCCAGAAAGTCTCTTTAAAAAGC
This sequence comes from Lanius collurio, assembly GCA_020086605.1. NCBI lineage: Eukaryota > Metazoa > Chordata > Aves > Passeriformes > Laniidae > Lanius > Lanius collurio. The sequence continues at coordinate 2,547,582 of JACBWW010000004.1, forward strand.
TGACTGTTCTTTGCCTGTGGTCTTAGCTCCTCACTGAACCTACCTACAGATGACAATCTCCCAGGTCAGGACAAAAAGCCTTCTCTTCCAAAAAACCAATCCTTCAACCTGGAAATCCTTTTCTGGCACAGCAGGAGCAGCATGTTTGCTATCTGCTACTTTGCATTTCCTTAAACGGAAGGAGGAGATACAAAAAAATCTACTCAACAGTGTTTTGGTCGCTGCTGTGAGAAATGACATCATCAGTAACCCAGCCAGATGGGGCTGAGCACTGTGTCTGTGAAAATGTTCATAGGAGCAGTGAGCACCTTCAGACAGATGCTTTCCATTAGACTAAACACAGGTATTGCTTTTAAAAGTGTGCAAGGAAATGGAGCTGGACACCAAAGCCAACAGTAAAATACAGCTGTTCTTTAGACTTGCTGCCCCCCTCCAGTTACTTTTCTTTTCAAGGCGTGGGCTCAATCAGGAAAATGGAAAAATGGTGGAGAAGTTCTATGTATGTCTCTTCCTCACTCTGGATTTTATAAGGTAAGCTTGAAGTTTTTCCTCCAGTTTTTCTTATCCAAATGTTATCTATACAAAATCCAAGTGCTAAAACTGGAGGGGGAAAATTGGATATGCCACTTTTTGCGTGTAAGAAAATTGTGCCAAAGCTTTTACAGGGCCTTTAAAAATGGTGTCTCTAAATAACACCTGCACTATACATTTTATATGCCAGTGTTTCAATTTATGAAGTTTCCTTTGGCTATGGCTGAATGCTATCCTGCTTTTTATATCTGACAAGAACTTCTCTGCCGTGTCTCTGGAGTTTTTGGACTTCAGGGTGTTAATAATGAACATCTTATGCTTGTTTCGGTGCCCATGTCTGACAAGAACAGCACTGGCTTTTAAAAGCCCTTTGTCTGAGCTGAGTGGAAAATGATGTTCCCATGCCATGGGACTTTTCTGCATCTTCAGTATTTTCTCTTCCTATGCAGAAATAAAATGAATGCTAGGTTTGTGACAGATTGGTGTACTGCAGCATAATTTGGTTTTTGGTGATGTCTGCTCCTTTGCACAGAGTTATCTGGCCAAAAGGAAGTGAAAAACGCCCTCTCCAATGTGTGACACTGGATGCTTTGGCCAGGCAGACACAGCAGCAGCAGCAGCAGATGCTGGTCTGTGAGCCCATCCCTCTCTTTTTCGGGTCTCTGTGCAAGAGCAGTGCCTTTTTTGCAGCTCTCAGGCATTTCCCAACAGGTCTCTCACAAGCCATGAGTTCCTGCCAAAAGAGTTTGTTTTCCTGATTCAGCATTTTCAGACTGGGAAGGAAAAATTTCGATTGCTTCTGCTTGCTACAAATGGACAGACTTAGAGTCCCAGGGAGAGAGACTTTATCCATCACATCCACTTCAATGTGGGCCTGAGAAACACACAGTAACCAATTAGCTTAATGGAAATCTCCCAATATCTCAGCGTGGAGAAGAGCTGATACTTTGAAAACAATTGCATGTTTAAAAATACATGTTTCGGTCATCTCCAGAAGCCTCATGCTAACAGCATAGAGCTGTTCCAGCAGCATAAAAAAAGAGAAGGTTCCATTATCAGACACTTCAGCTATTTCCCCTGGCTAGTCTAGAAAGAGAATACCAAAATCACTGAAGTGCCCTGGGCAGACATTTTACAGCAGTGCAGGCTATTTCATTGCTGGAAGCAAGTCTGTAATAGCCTTTTAAGCATCATTCAGCTTGAATTATCTGCTGAAGACATGTACATAAATCTTGCTATATTACACAATATTTTTTTGCCCCCTTTCTTGAATTTTAGTCCTCCAGCCTAAGTTCTAGAAAAGGAGCAAATTAGTTTTCCTTCAGTTACTCATCAAAGCCAGTGGGAGGACTGAGTTATGCCAGGAATTTTTGGCCTGTTTATCATATTCAGAGGAGTGAAATTCTATCTAATGAAGTGGGAGAGGTGTTACAAAAAGAGGAGGCAGTAACTGACTTATTATTACTCATTTCACCTTGCTTGATTTTATGTAATTTCTCTGTGTGTGCTCTGCAGTGTTGTAGGACCTGGATGATCCATTGACACTCATCCTCACACTTCCCTTCTGATGGAGGCTCATGTCCTGAGCATGGGCCATTAGGAAAAGGATTTTAACCACCTTAACTCCTAATCCCAGCTCTGATTTCTGGCTCTTTCACATTGGTATAATTCTGGAAAGGGGAATAAACACTACTGTGTCTGCTGGGGCACCTTCTGTGAGTGGTGCAACTCCAGCGTTTCCACAGCAAAGCCAGGATGAAATATGGAAAACATGCCCAAGGCAGGGAACAGAACTGAGACCCACCTGTCTGGATGAATGCCCCAAACATCAGCCTGCAGAATTTACCTTGAATTCCTGTCCTCTCTCTCTTTGTGAAATCTCTCATTCTCACTCTCACAAGGACAGTGACACAGGAAAAGGCACGGTCTCAACTGAAATTTCAAAGATGACTTAAATCTTAGATGTTGAGTGAAAATTGGCAGTTATTGGAAGAGACAGAGACCCACATAAAGACGGGAAGTGCCAATTCCTAGCCTGCACCAGGAGGGCAGCAGTCACCTGGCCAGACAGTTCATGGCAGCTTGGAATTGCTGAGGATGGAGATTACGAAGAAGAAATTGTCATTGTGTGGACTAGAGGGCAGAAGACACAAACCCAAGGAAAACTGGGTCTTGTTAGTTCTGCTCCACCAAAACCAATTTAATGTTCTCTTTTTGGGTGCTGCCTGTAGGTTTTAGTCTCGTTATAGCTGCTTGCTGGTGTCAGTTTTTCCAGGAGTTCTGTGTCCCTGTGCTGCTGCTAAGCCGAAGCAGGAGCCATCTATACTCACATATACACAGGCAGAGCTGTCCAGATTTGGTGTAGGAAAGCCTGGTGGATCTATTCCTAGCAAGCTGTGAAGTACAAGGAGTGATATATTGGGGAATTTTGGCACTGAGGCTGTGAGGCAGCGCTGCTCACAGCCCCATTCCCTCTGAAGCTGGTGCCTGTCTGTAGGACTGTCCCCCAATCTACTGCAGGAAAGAAGATGCTTCTTTTTACTGGTAGAATGGAACAGAAAAGAAATGTAAGTCTGTTGCCTGCTTGTTGAGCTGAGCTGTGACCTGATCATGCACTAATTGGATCACCACAGCCTAAATGGGTTCAAGTCCTACATGAGGGCCCCCAGGACATGGAAGTGTCCACGATGGGTCCATCCTAGAGCTTCCCATTGCCTGTTAGTGTGCAAGCTACTGAACTAATCTTCCTGCCTGGAGTCAGCACCCATGAAGTGTGTTCAGGTGACATCCCTGGAGCCTGAAGGTCACTGCTAATGTCCTGCAGCACTAACACTGGAAGGACATGCTCTTCAGCCACCCATCCAGTCCTTTTAAATGTGAAGAGCAGCGGCTCCTGCTAGGAGTGAGAAGACAAGTTTCTTTTCATAGATGATCAGACTGCCAACAAAAATCCCAGGCAATCTGTAGCAGGGCTTGTATGATGCTGACAAATGCCCACTGGGAGCATGGCTGCCACCACCACCTCGTTCTGCAGAGGCCATCAACAGCTGTCAGATGATAACAACTTTGGATAATTAGTGTCCTGAAGGGCTTGAACTCAGAGCTCAGAAATGAAAAACTGCATTAGAGAGCAGCTATTGCCTCCTCACCCCTCGAGACTGGTTGTGTATGTCGAGCTCAACAATAACATTAATAAAAAGCAATCCCAAGAAAAGCAATATAGCAGGCTAAATTGCCTCTGCTGTGTCTTGGGCTTACATTTCATTACAAATACCTTCTTACTCAGGGTATGGTCTTTTTAAGTCATTAAGACAAGTCCTGAAGTCTTTTCTCAGTTTTCACTCATACCTTGGATTTTTCCTCATTAACTTCAGTGGATGACTCTTTGTCTGACTGGAAAGTGAAAGGAGGTCTTGGGATTTGAACTGCTGGGAATTTTGCTTGAGTAAGCAGCAAGAAATGTGGCCATGATAATAACGTTTTTTTTCTTTTCCCCAATTTCTTCATGCTGTTTTTCTGACAGCTCTGAAAGAGTGGGAGGAAAGCCGTTAGGACTCACCACCTTTTTGGTTTGTTTTTGAGGATTTGTGAAATATTTTACTTTTGAATTTCTAAGCAGAAAGCCATTTCAACTGAAAAGCCATCATATCTCATTTAGAAAATGTCAGTTAAAACTGGTAAGGGCATTTTTCCACTAAACCAACATGAAGATATCAGGATAACTACCAAGATGTTTAGGTCAACAAAAATCTGGCCTTTGTTTTTGATTATAAAGGCCACAGAAGTTTTAACTGATTTTTTTGCCCTGTTTTAAATTAGAAGTTTGGCTAAATCCTTCCCATAGAGACTATGTTCAAATAAAGACATATTTACATATCTGTCTCTGATCATACAAGATAGTGCTGGATTATGGCATGTGCTGGTTTTTCAGCCCCAGAGAGTAGCATGTTCTCCCCACAACCCTGTCACTCACGAGAAACATGGACTACTTAGATAAGAGCAGCTTCACTCCTTTCCTGACCTCCTGGACACTGCAGAAAGGCTGCCCCAATTTTATCAACAGAGGGTGAATTGTTGCATGGGAAAACTTCATCTTACTTTAGCCTACTTTGAATATGGCTTGGAAATCACCAAGAGGTTACTAAAAGTCAGCAAAACTGTGGATAGATTTATCTAAAATGAAATTAAGAGTGGCCAGCTCTGGAAATGGGTTATGCAGGTGTAGGGAAGGCAGTCAGCAATCACAGGTGTCTGGGACAGGAGATGCTCATGGGAGGGCCTGGGGAAATGCAGAAAGGTGACAAAAAACTATTGCAGGGCAATGACAGCTTAAAACTAACACAGCCATCCCTGCAATTAGCATATGAATATGCTTAACGTTTCCTCTCTTTTACCTGTGGTTTTAACCTCAAACCTCTTTTATCCTATTCCAGGCAGCTGTACTGCTGCTTCCCAATACCTCTGCCCTGCCAAAGGAGTTCTGAAGAGGCTGTGGCAGAAACGACCAGGCATCTTGAGAGGATGGCAGTGCCAATCTTCACAAAGTAAGTCCTTTTTCATACACCACAATGTAATAATGTGTAATAATGGACATCGGCCCTCGCTCAGCCTCATTTAATGACCCATAACTGAGTGAATAATTCATTCAGCGCCTAGAGATCTCTCGTGGAGACTTGTTTTACCACAGGGCCCTGGGGAATGAAAACAGCAATAAAGTTCCAGCTTTTAACCCATCCATTTACAAAGCCTCCTGATATTATTGCATCTACGATCAATTTAAATGAACTTGTTGGAGGTTTACTAGCAGCCTTCCTGTATTTCATGCCTCAGTACATATTTTTTCAGAGCATTTACAGCTTTTACTTATTGTTAGTTTGAAGGGAACAGAGAATTCTCAACCACAAAGTCACACTTTTATTTAAAGCTTTAATTGTCTCTAAGAAGAGCCTGTCTGACACCCAGCCCTTTCGGAGTCACTGCTGTCATTTATTATCCAGTAAACTCTTTCAGGCTTTGGGACAGGTTAATACTCCTCAGTACCAGCATAATTTTTCTTAGGCTGTGTAACTGTGTTTCTATGAGGATCTTCATTTTGCTTTGGTAGCAGAATTTCTTTTCTGCTTCTGCAAATTACAGAAAAAAAAGGGGAAAAAAAAAAAAAAAAGCCTTCCTAAGCTGGATCGCTTTGCAGCTGTGAAAACCTATAATAACTTCAGTCGGATTACAACTACATCAAAGGTATTATATATCCCTGAGTAACATATTTACTGGGCTTTTCAACAGCTGTATAATTAGCTCTGGATGACTACTTTTTTCCTCCACATCTTTAAATATCCGTATTCCAAATTCACAGATATTCAAAGGGAAGGTGGCTTTCCCTTTCACAGAAGGTGCACCCTACCAGATTTTTTATTTAGCCCTTTTTTTTTTTTTTTTTCTCCAGAAGAAAAAACCGGCTTCAGCTTCCCTGTCCCCTGGTAACCAGACCCAACGTGTCCCTCACCCCTCCTGGCTCACTGTGGCTGCCTGATTGATGAGGAAAGTGGTTCAGGCAGGGGACGGGGACGAAGTCCTTTGTGGCGTCCTCCAAGGGGACAGCTCAGAGGCAGCAGCTGTCCCCAGAGCCGGTCGCAGCCCCCTCGCACAATAGTGGGTGGCAGAAGGTGAAGAAAACTCTCGTGCCTCCACAAGGAGGAATAAAGGCTCCATATGTCCCGGGCCCCAACAGATGCTCCTGCGGGCTGACCCCCTTCGCCGTGCCCTTCCTGCCGCCTTCCTTCCCCCCGCAGCATCTCCATCACCGGCACCGACAGCTCCCATTCACAGGGACATCCCCAGCGCCCCCCAGCACTTCGGAGCTCTGCGCAAGGGGCTCCGAGCAGCGCCGGACCGGACAAGGCGCGGTGACAAAAACCCTTCTCCCGCCGCACACGTCCGCTGTCATTCCATTGCAGACGCTTTTGTTATGCAATTACCTTTATTCTGGGAACAGGAGGGAAAAGAGGCTTTAAAATTCTCTTTAAGGCTAGCTGGGTTCTCCTTCCAGGTTTTTTATTTTCTTTGCCCTGCGATTAGTAGCAGAAGGCAGTGCTTGAGTGTTGATGTGGAGGGAAGTTTCTTCCCCCCCCGAGAATACATCACAACCTGCTGGTTTGTGTTGTGTTGATTGCTCATTCCCATGGCTAGGACGGCAAGGGAAGGCGTGAGAAATGCTTTTACACGGCCTCAGTAGAAATGCTGATTTCCTCTTTTAATTTTTTTTTCTCAGCTGATGGTACTTTGAACACTCAGTTTTCTCCTTAGAAAGATTTCCTAATGTGAGCTCCTAGCCTGGAATTGTCTGTTCCCAATGGCCTTGTGATGTGTTGGCAGGCTGGCTCTGATGTGCAGGAAAGACCCAGCTGGCTGAGCACTTTCAGGACAGATAAGACAACTTACTACCTGATTTTATGAGACCCATTTACACTTTGCAGAATTTTTTAAGCAGCAAGCCCTTAAGAAGCGTATTCTGAGCGTGATACCTAGGAGAATTGCACACATATTTCCTATCAGCAGCCGGAGAATAGTGTCTAACACCTGCTATGAAGAGCCTGAAATATATTCTTAAATGGCTTGATTGCTCTGCATTTCCCCTGAGATGAGATGAGACACCATGGCGCAGTTTCTTTTCCGCAAGGAGCCCGACTGCAGACACTTCTCCGGGGAAGCTCTGGAGCAGCCTGGCTGAGCCTGTGCTCACTCGTGCTTATACCCCCTGGAATTGCAGCCTGTGCTTAAAAGCCAGCTCATGCTCACAGGGACCCTCAAGACCAGCAACCAGGAGGCAGCAGACACAGGCCAAAGGCAATTTAGGGCAGGATCCTGCCCTACAAGGGTTTACAGAGCAGGTTGAGAGCAGGGATAAACACCAGCAGAGAACCCCCTCAAAGTGTCCTTGCTGTGAGTGCACACTTGTGGCTCTGCACTGTCTTTCCCTTCTCTGCCTCATCCCCAGCCACACTTGGGAAGCCAGCAGCAGCAGAGACCTGTTTTGCAAGAGGAGTGAAAACACTCATACTGGTTTTCTGGCTCAATCTGCTTCATCAGAGCATCCTGCTACTCCCATCCAAGTGTTCTGCAGTGACATCAGGAGAAAATCCTCCCACCCCTGGCCAGGTGAGAGCCAGTATCCATTGGGGGATGGCTGAACACACCTTCCCCTGCATCCCCCAGCCTGACACTCCACCAAACCACCCATGACACAGTGAATATTCAGCTACCCAAGCAATGGATGGGTAAACCAGAGAGCCTTCTAGACACCACCTCCCAAGGACTTAAGCCTCTTTGGTGCACAGCAAGTGGGAAGGAGGGGTGCTGAGAGACACACTTTTATAGAGGACTTTTTATTTCAGCATCTTGAATGGGAGAACATTTCCAGCCATTACCTCGCAGTCCTTGCATTCTATGCCAGCTCACCCCACCACACACCCCCCCGTGGGCTGGTTTATGATATTCTTAGAGGACACTGTGGTTTCAGCTGGGCTTGGTGGGAGCTGAGAGCTGTCAGCCCCATGGAAAAGATAGTGCAATCCAATATCAAATTTATATGAAAAGAAAGCCTCAGTGATTTTCTACCACGGAGAATTAGTGTTTTCAGACACCTGAATATACAATCTGCAAAGGAAAGAAGGAATGCATTAGGTATGTAAATATTAATATTTATGAAATAAATCCCAAAGTTTCAGCTCTTCTTTGGTTGTGGATGTCTTGAAGCTTATTCCATGGAGGATAATGTTTTTCTGCTAACAGGTAAAATGGTGGAAAAATCAGGGCAGTCAGAAACTCATTTAGCATTTCAATTAACAGGGAAAAGGCCCTGGAATTTGAGTAGCAATTTTTTTGCAGCTTTCAATGAATATTTTCAAAGCTTTCTCAAATAATGTAGTTTTCTTTGAACTTCAGCTGCTGGGAGATGCCCAGGATTTTCACACAGATAACAAGCCTTTTGCCTCACTGCCACTCCTCTACCTGCAGGATGGTTCAACTGGGATTCCTCATCCCTGATTCATATTCCCTCTGCTTTTGTGTGGACCCTTCCCTCCTTGCAAAGGCAGCAGGAGCTGGGTGCTGAGTGAGGCAACTGGGATGCCATTTCCTACAAACTCCAGGCTTAGTGAGTGTATTTTGCTCTTGCAAATTAAAAAATACAAACAAAAAAAAATGAAAAAAGGCAGGTGTAAGAATGTGTTCTTGGGACAGCTACAAACCTTCTCTAATTCTTTTTTGGTCTGTGGAGGAGTACAAACTGATCCTTGCACAAGCTTTTTCCAAAATGGAATTGAGCCAAAATGTCTTTACTTAGGGGTCCCTCCATCTGGCAACAACAGGAAAATTTATCCTAGATTCTGTCAAGGTCTTCATGAAAAGGCTCTGTCAAACATATGTGATGACGACAAAACTGCACATTTCAGTTTTACCCACGCTCCCTGGTCAAAAGCAGTAAATTTTATTGTCCTTATGCCAAGTTTCCTAGTTTTTGGAAAGATTACCAGCATTATATGTAGAATAAGGTGGAAAAAGCCAGCTTGGGAACCAACTCTGGTTGATCATGGAGAGTCACCCTCACTGTCAGGCTTCTCTGACCACACCATATGCTGCTGTTCATGCCCATCATTCCTGCATTTCAGAGCTGGGCAGAGGGGATGTGACTGGTGGAATTCAATGCTCATGATTTCTGATTTACAGCCACAAGGATTTGGATACACCTCCTCGCTGCCCCTAAGCTATCTCAGTAACTGGCATAGACCAAGAAGTTTCTAGGGTGGTGTGAAGCCAGCTGTGTCCCATCAGAGCAGAGGACTTGGCTCAGGGAAACCAACCCCCCCTCTTCATGTTGGTGATGCTGTGATCTTCAGAAGCTGCACAGAACTGAGATGCCTGCAGTTAATGCTGAAATATTAGGTGGATACATCTGTTTTAAAGGAGGAGTCTAATTTTAAGCCTTTAAATTAATGGTCAACTTCTCTGTTGTGGTTTGGCAGGCAGGGGAGAGGAACAGGGCCGTCCCTTCCTGCATGTGGCATCGTATCCCCAGGAAAAGGGCCTGTACATCAAAGCAGCCCTCACGTGCTGAGCTGCTGGGATCCACAGGGCACATCCCTGGGGAAGGGCTGCTTCCCCCCTCACTGCCATGTTCCCCTGGCTGCATGTGGCTGCACACACGGCCACAGCACAGCCTGTCCTCTCTGGGGTTCCTGCTCCACACATCCCACAGCAGATGTGCCACAGCTGAAGCAGGAGGGAGTGCTCAGCAGACAAAATTACATCCAGAGGGAAATCTGCAAAGGGCACCCACTGAGCTGGTGCTTCTTCAGCTGCCATGGATTGGTGTACTCCCACTGCTTATCTCAGGATGATGCCACCTTGTACCAGGTGAGGGAATGGCCCAGCATAGACTGATTTGCAGCTGTTCATTGACCCATGGACAGATAGAACGGTGTGTGTTGGATGGGACCTTATAGATCACCTCATTCCAACGCTCCTGCCATGGGCAGGGACACCTTCCACCAGACCAGGTTGCTCCAAGCACCATCCAACATTGCTTTGAACATTTCCAGGGATGGGGCATCTACAGCCTCTCTGGACAACCTGTGTCAGTGCCTCCCCACCCTCACAGGGAAGAATTTCTTCCCAATATCTAATCTAAACCTGTCCTCAGCTTAAGCCATTGTGCCTTTTCCTATCACTCTGTGTCTTTGTAAAAAGTCCCTCTCCAGCTCTCCTGCAGACTCTTCAGCTACTGGAAGATGCTGTAAGGTCTCCCTAGGACAGACAATATGTTATTATGGCTCCCCTGACCGTGGCCCACTTTAGAGTCCCTGAGTCACCTTGATTTCCATCAAGCAGCATATTCAGAGCGAGAGGTTCTGAGTTTTATCTTCTGTGTCACAGTGACATTTTCAGCTTCAGGCTTCTGTAGGGTGAGGCAATGAGGAGGTCCCCAGTTATCTGCAGACTGCTTACCTTTTAATGGAAACACATATTGCACCTCCCAGCAAAGGGATTCCATCCCCTTATCCATGTGGAAGTATAAATGACCGTATAGAAAGGTAAGAGTAAGGGCAAGCATGCTAATTGCATGTCCTCAAGATGTTTAAGAGAAAAGATATTGAGCTTTGGGCTGGTACCCCTACATAAAAATAGATTTTAATATCATGCAATCAATAGAAAAAAAAGAAAGAAAAAGAAACAACTAGAGGAAAAAAACCAAATCAGAAAGTCTACATGGTGGTTTGTAATGGATCTGACAGTCTAGTGGCTACTTCAGTAGCATAAACACACATTCCAGGATGCATTATGTTTTATATTGAACGTGTTAAAATATTTAGTAACTACATTGCTATAAACATTGTTTTGATCTCAAAGTGCACAGTATTTTAAAGTCTGTTGTACTCCAGGAAGAATTATATTCTCCAGACTTCTTAATAAAAGCCACAATCTATGATGCTCTTGATGTGCACGGACTACACAGTATGATAACATTCTTCAGGAGGCCTTTAATGAATTAATGCCCCTCCAAATGGTTTTAAGCTTACAAAAGAAGATGTGTGCATGGTCCTAAACCATTTGGAGCCATTTTATTCAGTGCCTATTGATTTTAGTGCCAGTAAACCTCCCTGCTGCCTGCCTCTGATGGGTATTACATTATATCCTCCATAGCACACAATGGGATTCAGCGGCGCCAAAAATGTAATTTCAGCACAGAATACAGAAGTCATTATGACTTCAACTCTCCCTTTTCTTCCAAACTTTAGGGACCTGAGGATCAAACTTCTGAAGAAATGTGTTATTTCTCTGAAGTGATTTCAGAGAACTTACTCCTCCATTTTTAAACTAATCAGTGGGGCTGAAATGGGCTTTAAAATAAGGAACTGAAAAGCCGGTGGGTTTTTTTCCTTCAAACAGTGTTTATATGGACTCATTACTTTAATATTGGTAATGGCACACAAGGATGTTTGCTCTGTACTTGGTATATGTTTTTATTTCTGAGTTCTCTCTCTTCTCTCCTCAAGGCAAGTCTGACAAGTTGCTCTGGTCAACAGGGCCAGAAATGGCTTTCCTTTCCTTTCCCTTTCCCTTTCCCTTTCCTTTCCTTTCCCTTTCCTTTCCTTTCCCTTTCCCTTTCCTTTCCCTTTCCTTCCCCTTTCCTTCCCCTTTCCTTCCCCTTTTCCCCTTTTCCCCTTTTCCCCTTTTCCCCTTTTCCCCTTTTCCCCTTTTCCCCTTTTCCCCTTTTCCCTGGAAGAAAAGCCAACAATTTATTAAAACTCACCCTTAAAAGTAGGACTCAAACCCCCAGTTTGGCATCTGGAATCTCATTAATAAATTCAATTTATCACTATA
>JACBWW010000004.1:2559773-2650659 GCA_020086605.1 Lanius collurio
TCTCCATATCTCTGCTGCTCTCTGTAATTTAGAAGGTGTTTGGACCAGCTTGAATTCCTCCTGCTGTAGCACATATAGGATGACTGGAGAGGGACCTGCTAATTGCTCACCTGGTCCCCAGGTCCAGCCAGCAGCTGGCAAAAACTCTGGTTTCTTTATCAGTGCCGAGGCAAAATCCCAGCCCTGCTTCGACAACACCAGAGGAACAGGGATGCAGAACAAGTGGATGTATGAAAGGAGCAGCTGATGTTTATTGTGCACTAAATGTACTTGTCAGGTGCCTTGTTGTAGGTATTTTTCCAGGGCTGGTGGTGATTAAGGATGTCAGGGATGAGATGCTATTCCCTTCTCAGTGAGCGAGCATTTATCCGGCTTCCACTCACACAAGGCCTGACGAGATGACAATGTCCCTCAGTGCCTTTCAACACACATTTAAAATGTCTTGTAAATTAGACTCTGGACTTCCCATCCACTGTGCAGCTGTCCTTGCTGAGGCTAAACTGGCACTGCCTCAGGGACCCACCGTGCTGTTCAAACCCCCCAAACCCTCTTCCTGGTACTTACTAGTCCCCTCTGACCTGTACTCAGACCAAAAAGACACAGATCTCTATTCTGCAGAGGAAAAGCTGGTTGTCTCTAAACCTCAGAAGTCAAGAGCAACTTCAGGGCCTAAAAGATTATTTTAATAGGAGATGTTTTGCAAAATCTTTCACACATGTTTTAAGGTGCTGCCGAAGTGCTTTGGGACTTGGAGCATTCAGAAGCTTATTGATGTCCTCCCCCAAGCTTCACCTCCTACTTAAACAGGACTCACTGGAGAACTTTTAAGTTTTGTTACTTCACATGTCCTTTAAATGATTCTGTTTCTGTGCTGCAGTGTTTTTGTTGACTGGGAGAACGCTTGTTCCCTGTCTTTACCAGGGTATAAGCAGCAGTGACCCACCCATGGCACAGCTGGAATTGGAACTGGCACCAGAGGAGTTAATCAGGAAGAGAGGCTCTCTGAGATGTGAACAGACTGGCACAGAGTTCTCCCTGCTCAGAAACACAGCAATAAATGCCCAGATGGCTTTAAAAATAATATACATGTATATTTAAAATTATAAAAACAAGCACAGGAGGATGCAAATAATTAGATACTCATGGCAAAAGGGATTAAATCCTGCTCTGAGCAGCTGTGCTGGAAGTGGTGTGGTGTAGTCCCAGCTTTGCACCAGTGTGCATGAAATCAGCGCTCGTTCCCACAGAATCCCCTAATCATCCTTCCATTAACTCATATAACTGTGTGGGACTAGAGCAGATTTCTCAATAAAAATGATGGATAAGTAAATTGGGAGAAGCACTCTATCACTTAGCAGGTGTGAGAAGATTGACAGTCCCAGCACTGCTGAGGGAGGATTGCATGCGCTGACTCAAGGGTGTCGCTGTGTGGAAACGCTTGTGTGTGGCTGAGGAAAAACTGCCTTAGTTCTTTCATGAATGAGAAATGGTGGTGCTGGAAGGGGTGATGCTGGAACAGGATGCAGGAGAGCTGCAAACACCCATGTGAGCAAACTTTGCAGCACAGCATGGGAAGCAATGGGGGGGCCAGGAGCCCAGCATGCAAGGGAGGACCAGGAGCCTCCAGATGTTGAGAAGAGAGAAGTTGTTGGAACAGGTTTCACAGGAAAGCTGTGGATGCCCCATCCCTGGCAGTGTTCAAGGCCAGGCTGGATGGGGCTTTGAGCAACCTGGTCTAGTAGAAGGTGTCCCTGCCCATGGCTGGGGGGTTGTAATGAGGTGATCTCTAAGGTCCTTTCCAACCCAAAGCATTCTGTGACTCTGTGTCCCAGAGGATGAGCAGGAATGCTGGGGTGAAGGCAGTGCAGCAGTGTGGAAAATGGCATTGGGGAGTTTACTCTTGTCTGTGACTGTGAGATACATTGGCCCTTGGAGAACCAGCAGGAATTCTTCAGCAGCAGACCCAATTTCATGGATAATGGAGTAAATTAATGGGAAAAACCCAAAGGCCTCTTCCTCTCTCCTGGTTAAAACCCAGCCTGAGCTCCTGCGTTCTCCTTAGAGTGGAAATTGAGGACAAGGCACAGCTTCTCTACTTCCCCCAAGGGCTGGCAACCTACGAGAACGGGAGGAGATTCCCGAGGTCCCATAGCACACCTGGGTTTGACTCTGCTCACACATGGCTCCTGCTAAAAGCGTGGTTTGAAAGACGTCTGCCTGTGACTCACAGGATTCCCCTGCACTGGTATTGCATCCTGCAGCTCCTCTTCACGCAACACTGATCGCAGAGCCAGGAAATCCTTTTTGTACTGAAATTCCCACCATGGCTCTCCCATTCAGCATTTCTGAGCATTTAAAGCATGCTCAACAGCTAATTAGCAAACGTCAATGACATCCCTCAAAGATGAAAACAGCCTTCCCATCTCCTTGATGCATCCAGAGTGGCAGAGACAGCCCCTCCTGGGTCTCCGGAGGGGCACGGTCACCGTCCCCTCGCTGTCCCCACCAGCCCAGCTCACTGGAATGCACCTTCCCCGGCTCTGCACTGTCACTACAGCCTTGGGTGGGGGGAGTGGTGGCAGGGAAGCACCCCTGTTGATGAGAAAAAAGAAGTGGGAGATCGGGATTAATTTTCATACACGGTGCCTGGAGAATTAAGCGTTTGTTGTAAAGATTTATTGAGCGAGAAACAATGCTTTGCCTAATCCCTTGGCAGAGGGAGCCGCTCTGGCTAACGACTGGTCCATAATTAGAGCTGGGAAATCCCCCATTCTCTCCTCTGCTCTGCCTCCGAGGTACCTCAGCCGCTATGAAACCGAACACCAAATTGCATCCCAGCGTGGTGAGCCATCCTGCAAGCCTGCCAGGGCACTCTGCCAGCTGCAGAGACAGGGGTTTGGGACAGGGGCTACTGTCCCTCCCCTTGGCCACCCTTCAGCTGCACTTTCTGACAGTGGCAGAGGAGTCTTGACGGCCCCAGGACACACAGAAAAGCTTCCTGAGATGCCACCGAGGCCAAGAGACCTCCCTGAGCCTGTCTCCCCTGGCTTTTGCTGGGTTTCGATGCCTGGCAATGCCTGTCGTTCTGTTTTAAACCCAAAGATGGGGATGTTTGCCACAGGCACCCCGTGGGTGGGGACACCTCCACCTGGGCAGGGTAGAAAAGGAAAAAAGTATTTTCCAAGTCCAAGCACTGAAAAAAAATAACAAACCACTCACTGCCTGTTACATGGCTCTTGTCCTGTGAGTGATAAAGGTGTGGAACAGGGAGTGTCTCCCTCTTTGATGGCCACGGCATTGCTGGCGCCACATCTGCCGGGAGGGAGGTGATGCTCCTGTCCCAAGCCATCGTCAAGTACCATGATATGCAGAAAAAGGCAGTGGTCAGACCAAAAAGGGACAGGTGGAAGGATTGTCAGTGTCAGGCAGTGCAGGCAGCTGGAAACCACTGCAATCACACCATGTCATCCTCTGGGTCTCTGTAAGTGTCACTCATCTGTAGCAGTGAGCAGTTCCTTTACAGATCCCGAGGCAAGCGGCAGCAGAGAAACCCAAGATGTGCTCTGGGGTTGCACAAAAATCAGGCAGAGTCCTGCTGAAAAATACCCCGAGGCTGGGCTTCATCGCCTGGCTGATGTGCAGCAGCGAGGAGCAGCGATGGCCATATGGTGTGCCAGCACCACTCATTTCCCCTCTGCAGGTGTCCAGGAACCAACAGCTGGGAAGGTATTAAAGGAAAATGACATTTGCAGAGGAATTCTCCAGTGCTGGTCCTGAGGAAAAAGCACTAATCACTTCTCTAAGTGAAGGTTATACCTGATTCTGGGAATTTGTCCTCCACCTTTTGCTTTTGGAACCTCAGCAGTTCTTTTTGCAGAGCATCATGGATAATCCCAGAGATACAGTATTCCATCAGTCTTACTTAAGACTAAGGTGGGTGTCTACAAGCTATTCCTGAAATACATTTTTACAGATTTTTTCCTTCTCTGTCTTTTTAAATGGCAGTGCTCTGACAAAACCATCCCCACAAGCCAAGATCTTCAGAAGTGACTAATGGTTTGGATGGCACTGGTTGGTATTTGTGTGAGTGAGCTGTTGGGGGTATTGCTGTTCAGAACTTGTGAGACACCTCACACTTGTGAGGGGCCTTGACCATAATTCCAGTATTATGTTGTTTTAAAATTCACACAGCCAGGACAGGCACAAGACACTACCCTCCCTGACAAAGAATGAACCTGGGGAAGGATCCAAGAGAGTGGATGTGTCTTGGGATGAGTTCCATGCGCCCCTAGACATGAATCCTACCACTGGCCCTCATTTTCTTTGGACATAAAAATGTCCCCACGCTTTTGAAATGATACAAGTCATCTCCCGTGGACCACATTGTGCAGCTCACCTGATGCATGACATGGTTTTTGCAGATGGGCACTTATGGAACATTTTCATTAAGACTGCCTGCTTATAACATTTTCCATGCACTCCCTAGTATTTCTGGCAAGCTTTTCAGCTCACTTGATATATTATTAAGAGTAGCTATGAAACTAATTAACTGAGGAGAATGCTATTTAACTGTCAATAAACCTTTGGATCTCTGCCCTCTTTCCTCCAAATTTAGACATTCATTCTGCAAAGCCTTCTCTATTCCCTCTCCCACAGCTTGTCTCCCTTCCCTTTTCACTGCTCCTTGGTGGCACCTTTTTGCTTCATCTGGCCCAAGCTCTTTGTCCTTTGCATCACTCCAAAGCCTGGAGGCTGCCTGCTCCCCATCACAGTTTGTCAGGATACGATGTCTTACTGCTTCTGTGCCTCCTCCAGCCTCCCATCATGAAAAACCTCCATAGGGCTTTCTCTCAGGCCCTGGAGCCTCTCCCTGATGCATCCTCTGAGGCTTGTTCCTAACAGGGTTCTGCTGGGCATTACAGTGGTGGCACAATATGAAGGGTGACAGATGCAAATGGAAAGAGTAGAGGGGTGAATTTTTGCTCTTGCTGGACTGTGTAAGTTTAGGCCTCTTTAAAATACAGTTGCCTTTATTCTCCTGACTCAGAGGGTAACAGTTCCTTTCATTCCTCCTTAGAACATGCCTTCCAGCAATCACTGCTGGTGTTTATTCCCCCTCCCTGTGGAAAAGCACCTCCTGGATCCGCTGCTGTGGTGGTGCCACTGTGGAAGGAGCCCCAAGGATTCTGTAGTTCCCTGGAATTGTGCAGAAAATGCTCCTGACACACAAATAATGCCCCATTTCTCTGCACAATGGCCCCATGCATACAGTGGCCTCGCAGAGAACAACAGATGACTGTAGCTTCAGAGCAGATGTGCGTGCTGTCCATGTCAGGGGTTTTGCAATGGAGATCTGGAAAGGGAGGGGGAAAGGCAGATCTTTTGTGAGAAAATGCGAGGAGCCTGGCAAAAAAAAACCCCACAATGCAGAGAAAAAAATAGCTCTGGTATCTTCATGTAGTGGGCTTCAAGGACTTTGCTATTTCAGGGCTGACCAAAATGTGTTTTCCCTGGAACATAGCTCTTTCTGTGTTCGAAAGGCAGAGCAGAGCCTGACTTTAAGGCACAAAATTACTCCTGGATTTGCAGAGATCAGTGTAAGGAACAATTTCTATTGCCTCTGGGAGAAAATATCAAGGATTTTGCTCCCCTTGCAAAGCTCCTCAAAGCCTGGAAAACAAGATAGTGACCTGAGCTTCTTTGGTTTAATTCTGCATGAACTCTATTAAACCATGGCACTGTGGATCTGGACTGTCCTGAATGACAGCAACCAAAGTAGGTACCTGGGAATGGACTTTCTTCACACTTGAACCCTGTGCTAGTGTTTCCCTGCTGGGTTTCAGGGTTGGTATGTCTGAGTTTAGGATCAATAGCCTGGCTTTCTTGGACACATTGTGAGAGACAATATGGAAGAAGCAGCAGCCAAAATAGCAACAACAGAAGTTGCAGCAGGCAGATTAGTGGCAGCAGCAGGCTCTGATCAAGCTGTTCTCCTTCTGTCACCATTTTGAGTGTTTATTGTTTAACACTCCAAACTGCTGCTGGTTGCAGGGCTCTACCAGTGAGAAGGGATAAAGGGCAGCACAAAGCCCCTGTAGGAATGCACGAGCCCACCTGGCTGCTCCAGGCCAGAGTTGGATGCCCTCCCTCCCCTTCATTTCCAGTGTGGTCCAGCCCACCTGACTCCTGACCAAGTCACACATCCTGGGGAAACAGCTGCTTGTTCTCTTTGATAATTTGGTTATAAACCTGAGGCCTGGAGACAGCAAAGGTTCTGCCACTGAACCGCCCCTCTGCCCGTGGCCCCTGCCTTTCTCAATCTCTTGGCCAAAGCCAACAGAGTTTTTCAGGGAGCTACAAAACTCCTGCAAGTCTCATAAAAACTGGAGAGTTGCACTGAGGATGGAGAGGTGAATCAATGCCCACGCATGGCCCCGCAAAGCTCCTGGCTGCTGCCTGTCCTGAGCTTTGTCCAGAAGGCAGAGGCAGAGCACGTGGCCAGAGCATCACCATGGAGTGCTGAAGGGGGAAAAGTGCAGAGGGCATGGAGGTGGTCAGGAGAGACTGTTGGGAAGGAGGTTCTGTGTAGGAGATGCTGTGGGAGGAGATCTGGTGGCTTTCTGTGGGAGGCTCCAGAGGCAAATCTGTAGGAATCCAGGTTTAATTGTTTTTGCTGCTGACAGAACAACTTAATTATGCACCGAAGGTCTCATTTGACTTGGCCTCCCTGTGCAAGTCCAGATAAGGAGGAGCACAGCTGAATGCCCTTTAGCTCCCTGGTTATCTTCAGACAGATTTCACTCTGATGTGCTGATACGGGATTTCGGGGAGGAGCTGCAGTTCCTGTTCAGGGATGATCCTACCCCAGAGCAGCCTTAAGCAGGCTGGAGATGCACAGGATTCCCAGGATATTTGACTGTGCTGGGGTGCTGTGAGCCCCTCGTGCTCCCCACTGACAGAAGAACATGATCCACCCCCTCCTCCCACTGCTGTTGGGGCTCCTGTGGCCTAGAGTGCTGCCTTTCTATTTGAAATAAAAATCTGCATTTGTGAGAGCTGATAAGTCTTTTCAGGGTCTGCAGCTGGACTGTGAATAGGCTGTGAAGCCCTAATTTGAGTTCAGATGAGAGCCGTGTTGGGCTTTTCCCGTGAGCCCACTCTGGTCCTTCAGGGACACCCCAGCAGGCTCTGCAGGAGCTCAGATGAGCTGGGAATGAAGCGCAGATCTGAAAGGGAGGAATTTTATTTTTTTCTTTCTCTCAACTTTGGAAAACAAAATAGAAGACTAAAAGGCTGTAAAACATCCAGTCTGCTACCAAATTGCTTTTTTAAATGTCTCCAGCTTTACAAAAGTTGCACGTATTGCCATTAGACATCCCTTTCTCTGTTACCTACTTACACCTCTTCAAAGCTGAATGGAAAAATTAATGTTGAGCCTCCTTCCCCTCATAATCAAACATTACAACACTGAGAAATTCAGAGTGAAGATTACATGGAACAGCCATTCCATAACAATACAATTATGATGAAATAATTTTAGCATCTGTGGTCCGAGATGAGATTAAATCTATTTTAATGAGGCATTAGATGGGCTTTTTTCTCCCATGTTTTTTTCCTCATGGCGCCATTATAATGCAGAGGAAATTTTTTTTCTTTTTAGTTGCCTCAATCTGTGATTTTTTCTTTGCAAGGAATCAAGATTCTGTGCAGGGAAAGTAAACAGAGAGTATTGCAAAACTTCTTTTTGTCCTTAAATTACCGATACACTCCCTCCATCTCAACTTCACGCTGACAGTTTCTTTTTCCTGTGAATTTCTGCTTTTCAGGTTTTTTTCCCCAAAAATAGTATTTCATATTTCCTGCATCAGCAAGGTTGCTGAAGAGTTGATTCACCAGGCTCCTGAAGCTGCCAGGGATCTCCATCTTGCTGAGCTGTATTTATGGAAGCTCTGAGTCACAAAGGCAGCACGGGGTGGCTGAGAGGCCTGGCAGTGCTGGCCCTGGCCATGGGGCCCAGCTGGTGCTTTGGAGGGCTGAGCCCCTGCAGAGTGTCGGGGACTGGCACTGCCTGTGACTCCTGCAGCTCGGTGCCCAGGCTGTCCCTCCAGCCCTGCCTCAGTTTCCCAGGGCTCTGCGTGGCACCTGGGGGTGCAGCGCCATGGTTTTCAGCGTGGCCATCACAAGGCCATAAATCCACAGGGTGTCTGCTCAGCAGGTCTTGGACCACATAATATTCACAAATTATTTGCTCTCAAGTGAGCTGGAAGGTGTGGTTACTTTTTCTTTTTTTTTTTTTTTTTAAACAAGCCTTGTTTTGATGTCAAAATCTGGGCTGATCTAAGATATCAAAGTGAACCTGAGGCTCTTTAGGGAATGATATAGTTTAAAAAAGGTGTGGGCTGTCTCCATCTCAGCTGGGGAGGGCTCTTCTGTCTTTGCTTCATTTACCACAGCTTCTTCCCAAAGGCAGCCTCTTTCCTTTGATCCAAAATAAACTCTGGGAAACTGTTCACTCGTGGATCACCTTCTGTGACATCCTCAGTGAGTTATCTGGCCAGCATCACATGGGGGGCTGTCCAGCTGCCTGCTCTGCCTTCCTCTGTTTTGAAGAATCAGGTGGACAGATGGAGAAGATCTTCCCAGGCAGCAAATCGATTCCTTTGATAAGCTGCTCAACTGTGAGGGCAGCTGGAGGCTTCAACTCAGGTACCTCTGAAAGAGATGGATTCACACCCCCATTATCATCTCTTAAACCTACCAGGACAAGGTGCTCCTAAGGCTCCAAATTTGCTGATAACTTGATCTTCAAGAAAACAAAAAATAATTGGATAAAAGAGAGCTGCACTCATTGATCAAAGCCATAGGAAAAGGGATGGAGCTGGTGTTACGGATCATCAGCCAGTTGCCTGAGTTGGAAAAAGGGATGTCATGTTTTTTTGCCTTTAGAGCAAGATCTAATCAAAGATGTGCCAAAGAAAGGGAAAGCCCCAGTCTCCATCTGAAGGCAGAAAGGAGTTCCAGTGAATCGCTTGGAGCCCTTGAGTTAAATGCATGTTGAGAGGAAACTGATAAAGATAAAACACAGCAATGGAAACCTGACTCAGAAAGAGCAGGTAGGCCCCAACTGTCAACAATAATCTGAACCTATAACAAGCCCTCTTGTTTGAAAATGAATCCAACTGAAAATGAAAGATTAAACAAGTGCAACAACGTAAAAATAAATTGCACATAAATCTCTCTGGTATTCAGGATCAAAGGAAGATTAAAGAACAAGTTATGGAAATGTGGTAGAGGCAAAGAGAACCTATTAAGTGATATCATTTAGTGAGTATATGAGTAATAGAGAGTTCACATGTAAGTTTAGAGGAAAGGGAATGAATCTGTAGCTGTTGAAAGAGACTTTAAATTATATGTGGCATGAATGATATATGATGAAGAAGGTTCTGTAGCTCAAATCCAAAAAAAATATGACCCAGGAGCTGAGCTGGTAAGAGAAAACTCACTTTCAATTGTGTGTTAAGGGTGATGGAGAAGGACCAAATTATTTCAATCCACCTTGCAATTTTGAGACTGGGAGGGTGGACAGCAGCTACATGAATTCCTGCTGTAGGAACGACATCCAGGTAAGGATGCTCATGAGTCCCCAGGGCAGGGAGTGCTCCTGGGAGCAGCAGGGTCCATCACCTTCCCCTAGAAGCTCTTCTTTCCCTGTCTTACTCTGTGCTGGGCTCAGGTCACAGCCTATTCTCCACTGATGATGCTCAGACTGTTCTTCCTTCAGGAAGCCACACTGAAGAACTTGTCTGTGCATGTAAGACTGCACACATTTATGCAAGCCTGCACTTTTACGGTGACAATATTAACACCAAAAGACCCTGTGTCAGGCACTTTGCCCTCATATTCAATAACCTTCTGACTCTTAGGATATAAACAAATCAAAATGGAAAAAAAAAGAGACCCTCTTCTCCCTGAAGAAGCATCTTGTCCCAGCTTATTCGGTGTCTACAGCAAAATCAAACTTGAACACATCACAGAATCACAGAATCATGGAATGTGCTGAGTTGGAAGGGAGCCACAAGGATCATCGAGTACAACTCCTGACTGCACAGAACACCTCAAGGGTCACACCATGTGCCTGAGAGCATTTTCCAAATGCTTCTTGAACTCTGTCAGACTTGGCGCTGTGACCACTGGCCCAGGGAGCCTGTTCTAGTCCCTGACCACCCTTTGGGTGAAGAACTTGTGTCTAATATCAAATCTAAACCTCCACTGACACAACTTCAGGCTATTTCCTTGGGCTCTGTCACTGGTCATCACAGAGTGGAGATCAGTGTCTGCCCTTCCTCCTCACGACCAAGTTGTAACTGCAGTGAGGTGTCCCCTCAGCCTCCTCCATTCTTGAGAGAGTGATTATATACTACTAACAGTAGCTACTTCTCAGCAGTAATAAACTGCTTTTCCACAGTTGACCCCTGGCCCAGGAGCTGCCACAGGGAGCTGTGTGAGTGAGGGAAAAAAACAGAGTGGTGCTGGCTTGACATGGAGTTCACAGCTGTACAGACCCCTGTCCTCCTCTGTGCGGGATGGCTTGGAGAGTTCTGGCACCTGGTCATGGTGCTTTTTTACTGCAGGAAACACTGTCTGTCTCTATCTTTGGGGAAAGAGGAAGCTATATTCAGGACAGGGGGCAAGAAGTGCCTGGGTCAGCTGAGGGGGTTAAGGGACTTCATCTCATGTGGATGCTCAACCCTTATCATCACTACATTCAAGAGATAAGCAATAAATATGTTGATAACCCTATGTCTGTGCTAATTTCAACCATTTAATTTGATAGATTTTTTTTTCCAAGATAATTTTTTTTCTGTGCAGTCTATAGTTTTCTTTATAAAAATTTATCAGGAGAGTTTAGGAAAGGAAGAAAATGCAACAAGCCTTTGTCAATATTTTCCCATAGTGAAACCAGTTGGAAATTGAAAGGGACCAAGGTGGGGAAGGTATTTGCATGTGCAAAGGATGATATAAATGCAGCTGAGATTATATCAAACTAAAGACAGTACAAGGCAGTCAGAGGGAAGGTTTTACCTTCGCTTGGCCTCCCAACCCAAGCAAACAGCAGCCTTTGATAGCTTTGAAGGTTATTTCTTGTTCACACCTCAGATGGGTGTGCATTTGCTAAGTGCATTGCCTGTGGGCAATCTGATTTATGTTCAAATGTTTGCGGTACATGAGGTGCAAGCAAATCTATTTTTATATATGTATTTATTATCAAGGCATGCAAAGCACAGACTTCTCAGCCTACACTACACAAAACAGCTCAAAGCTGTGCCTGGCAGCAAAAAAGCTTTTTGGAGGTCCTGACCCAAGCCATTTTATAAGTCCCCCTACACAAGCCCACACCTGAGCAACAAATGCCTGGATGTAGTTGCTCACATCAGTGTCTCCACCTGTTGAATCAGTGAGCCAAGGGAGGCAGCAGGAACTGGGTAAGGTCCAAGTCTGGGGGCAGGGGTGCAGTGTAAGCATCTCACATCACACACAGGGGAAGGGAAGGCCATGTCCCAGCACAGAGCTCAGAGCTATCACTGTGCTATCCCTGCCCCTGCGCCCTGACCACATGGCCAGCACTGACCCTGCCAGCCTAACCCACCCTGAGGCACTGAGCACTGCTCCCAAGAGGAAAGCTGTTCATTTAGTGGGCCCAGTGCATGTCTCATGAGACAAATTCTCCATTGCAGTGTTTGTCTCTTCATCCTTGTTTGGACTTGCATTTTTCTGGCTGTTGTGTAGTCAAACTGCATAAATAAAACATATCCAGCATTTTTCATCATTTAAGGACTTCTCACAGCGCTTTTCACTTTTAGACACTTCACCTTTTCAAATCACTCATTAAATATTAATAAATTAATCCCTCTCACACTCCTCTGACGCATTCAAGACATTTTCATGATGATAGTCTTATGTTCTGTTTTGTATTTGAATATGAAATACATCAAGTAGATGCATCATTCAATACAATTAGCTGGCAGTTATAAACAGTGCCAGAATCCAAGCATGGCAGGCTGATTTTTCCTACATGTGTTCAATTGGCACTTAAATACAGGAAGTAAAAAAATGAAGACCTAATGGCATGAATGACTTTTTGAAAGTATGTGTACTTCAACAGATTGTTTACTTGCTTCCTTCCATTTCCATAAATCCTTTTATTGGAAGTTATTAAAACCAGTAAGATCAGCAATTTTTGCTGGGCTGAATACTTGTATTGGGATTGCATGGCAAGGTTTGGGTACGGGAGGGCTACAGGGGTGGCTTCAGTGAGAAGCTGCTGGAAGCTTCCCCCATGTCCAAGAGAGCCAATGCCAGGTGGCTCCAGGATGGTCCCACAGGGCAAGGCTGGGGCCATCAGTGTCTGTGGTAGCACCTCTGGGGTAATACATTTAAGGGGGGGAAAAAAACCTTGAACAACAAATGGAAACTGAAGCTTAGAGAGAGGACTGAGAACAAGAGAAACAACTCTGCAGACCCCAAGGTCAGTACAGAAGGAGGGGAGAAGGTGCTGGAGCAGAGATCTCCCTGCAGTCCATGGTCCCCCATGGTGAGGCAGCTGTGCCCTGCAGCCCATGTAGGACCACTGGGGTGCAGAGATCCACCATGGAAGACCATGGAAGACCCCATGTTGGAGCAGAGGGATGCCCAAAGGAGGTACTAACCCTGAAGCAACCCCTGCCAATGCAGGTTTGCTGGTAGGACTTGTGACCCCATGGAAGTAACCCACAGTGGAGCAGTTTGTGAGTATCTGCAGGCTGTGGGAAGGACTCACCTTGGAGAAGTTCATGGATGACTGTCTCCCGTGGGAGAGACCCCACCCTGGTGCTAGGAAGGGAGTGAGGAGTCCTCCCCCTGAGGAGAAAGGAGCATCAGAGAAATTGTATGATGAGCTGAGTGCAGCCCCCATTCCCTCTCCTGTGCTGTTGTGGGGGAGGATGTAGAGGATTTGGAAGTCAAGTTAAGCCTGGAAAGAAGGAGAAGAGGAGGAAAGGTGTTTCAAGCTTCCATTTTTATTTCTCATTATCCTATGCTAATTTGATTGGCAATAAACTATTTTTTTTCCCCAAACTGAGTCTGTTTTCCTGTGACAGTAATTGGTAAGTGACTTCCCTGCCCTTATTTCTACCCTTAAGTTTTTGTTATATTTCCACTCCCCAGCTGAGTAGGGGAGTGACAGATGGGCTTTGATAGGCACCTGGTTTCCAGCCAGGCTGAACCCATCACAGAGCCCACCTACATCTGGGTAAGATGCCACAGCCAGAGCAGCATCTCTGGGCTAAGCAAATGTCTGTGTGATGTCCCTGCAACAGGAACACTGCCACCACCCCCTGCATTTGGGAGCAGAACCTCTGAGCAGAAAGCTCCTTTAAACCTAATTATACAGGGTATTTGTAATGCCCATTGTGGAAAACCATGCTACCCAGAACCATTTTCAGTAGTTACAGAGAAAATGTACTTTCAGGCTGCTGACTCTACTGCAGTGACTTGTGATCAAGGTTTGTATGTTGAGAAGGTGAGGACACCACTGATGCTGGAGCCAAGCACATCTTGCCAGCTGACAGTGCTGTCTCTACACTCAGGAGACTATTTCCTGCAGGACAGGAGCAGTGACTGGCTCCAGACCAGCCTGAGCTCATTAGCTTTAGTGTACATCTCAGGACTTAAAAATGGTGCAGCAATAATTGGGAAAAGATACCCCATTCTGAAATTCAGGGTGCCTAGCAGGGGTTCAAACCAGTTCACATGAAGCACAGCCTTCCCTGACCCTGATGGTCTCACTCTCAAACAATAATGAAATCTGCTTTTGTGTCCTGGTGAAACCCTGGCTTGTGAGAAAATGCTGAATATGTGGAGTGACAGGCCGGCGGTGGCTTCCCAGGGAAGTGTCAGCACCGCTGCCCATCCGACCCTTCAGATCTACACAGCAGCCTGAGGCTCGTGATTCAGCTGGAAGTAAGGAGAGGTCTGTTTCCACCATGCTTTCTGTTGTTTTTTTTTTTGCCACGTCGTTTAGCCTTTCCTGGGGAAAATGATGTCACTCTGGTAGTGCTCATTAGCAGGCTGCTGGGCAGGCAGGATTTCAGCAGTGACAAAAATCCCAGACAGCCCTATGGCAGGATGATTTCACTGGCATCACAGTCAGCCACTGCCCCGCCACCAGGTGTGCAGGACTCCTTCATGGGGAGCACAGGGTGTCACTGCTACAGGCACTGCAGCCCTGGGGAGGCACTTTGCCAGGCTGGAACATCTCTGTGCATTGCTCAAGCTGGGTCCTGCCATTTTCCTTGTTTCCTTGTCCTTCCCTGCCCTGTTGGAGATGTTGGACTCTCTGGTAAGACTTGTCCCTGATTTCTGAGGGCAGCATGCTGCTGGCAACAGGAGCAGGCACATGCTAATGTGAACTGATGGGACGATATTGATTCCTCCCTAGCAGAGATCAGGGACCTGGGCTGCCTAAGGGCCAGTGGGAGCCCCTGGGTCAGGCTGAGCCACCTGGCTCCAAGCCTCTCACCACCATGAGCTGTCATGTTCCTTTCACTCTGAATGGAAAGCAGGCGTGTCCGAGGTGTGATACACCTGATTTGCCTCTGACATCTGCTCTGGAGCGAGACGACTCAGCCTCTGCCAGTCTCTCTTGGCTAACTGCGGGGGAGGCGAGGGTGCCGTGCTCCAGGTCAGGTGAGGTGAATCCCAGACTAGGTGAGCAGCACCTGTGTCCTGCTTTTGGTCATCCTGCTGCATGGGAGCCCAGCTGGCTGTGCAGCTGCGTGCTGGGTTGGCAGAAAGGTGCTGCTTCTGGAAACCAGAGCTGAAAGTGAAGAGGCTGTGGAGGATGGATATACGTGGGAATGCAGGGAATGGGGGGGGGGAAAGCTTTGCTAAAGCTCCACCCAGGCCCCATCTCAGACCCTTTTGAAGGACCAGCTCATTTAGAATTTTATTTTGGTAAGGCAAAATACAGGATAAACATGCTAAGATTGCTTTCCCAGCAATGTGGTGCTCAGGAATCACTCAGAGCCAAAAAACGCTTGTTGAGAATGGCATCACTTACTGTCTGAATTTCTATCTGGTCAGCATCGTGCAAGATCATGTCTGCATATTGCAGTAGCTTTATGTGGCCAGTTTCTGCAGGACTCCATGGGCAGTCCTCTCATCCCCACTGCCAGCCAGGCACACCCTGACATCAGCAGAATCTATGTTTTACAACTTACTGGGCACCCCACCTCATGACTGTCAGATGGTCCTGTTGGTCTCCTTTGGGCATCATCACCCCAGACCATCACCCAGTTGCCTCTCCCAGCTTTTGTGTCGAGGGTTTCCATGGCTTTTGACCAGTGGCCACCTGCAATTACCTTCTGGTTGATAATTGTTCTGTGGCAGTATTGCCCCTTTCACCCACATTCAAGACAACACTACAGCACCAGGGAAGTTTTTACTCTAGCACTCTGAAGCTGGGAAGTACAGAGTAAAGCCAAAAGGGAAAGCACTTAAATAGGAGAAGGGTTGCCAAGCTGTGATGTTGCAAACAGCTGCTTTGTTGACAGCTCTGTCACAAGGAAATTACCTCCCCCCAGTGCTCAGTGCTTCTAGAAATGGTGTTGTTGGAGCAGATTGTGTCTTTTTGCTTTTGAAAAGCTGCTGTGTGCTATATTTTAGGAGAATATGAACTGGAAAAGTCTTGAAGCCCTACCAATATTGTAAGGGAGAGATCTGTGCTTGCTTTGTGCTTCCTGCCCCTTTTTCCCTCCTTCAGCGCTCTCACACTGACACTTGGTTCCTATTAGAGCCAAATGCCGTTTCCTCACATAGGGACTGAGTCTGTTTAGCAAATTTTAGTGTAATCCTAAGTCAGAGAAACAACATGAAACAATATCTGCCCTTTGGTGGAAGCACTGGTGAGCAGCAGCACTGAGACAAAGAGGAGACTTGGAAGTTTGCAATATAGCTAAAAAAAGTCATTATGATGCAATTCAGCTGCTTGGAGCAGATGTTTGACCTGCCCACTGCTTAAAAGGGAGGCACAGCTTGAAGAGAGCATAATCTTGGTCACAGATGATTAACACAGAAAGCAATAGCCTTGAGTATCTAAACATTTACAGTGAGACAAAAGGATCAAGGGCTCTGTCCTTCAGCCTGCACCGTCCTACAGAGCCTGCCCTGACTAGACGTCAGGGCTCACAGGTGGGATCCACCCAAATTTGGCAGCAGGCTGTTGGGAGGGAGAGTTCAAAATGACTTGGTGAATTCAGGTTTCCAAACTTCATGGGTATTTTACTGCCCTAAATCACCTGGCTTTGTCCAGAAATCATTGCACCCAGCCCTGGGGGGGTTCAGAGAGGCAGGAGGAGCTTTTCCTCATCTCGTGTTTGATCTGCAGTGACCTGACACCACCGGCAGCCTTTTACTGCTCTTTTTTGCTGCGGCTGCTGGAAGTAGCCCAGGTGTGGTGTTGGGTAAGAAACCAGCTGAGCTGCCCTGGAGAGGCTGAGGGCTTGTGGACTGCTGATGGTTACAGTTTGACTGAGCAAGAAGCCAGGTCTGCTCTTGTGCAAGGTGAAGTTAAGGGAAAGGATGTTGACATAAACCTAATTACAGGTGTTGGGAAGTTTTAAGTCTCTCTGTACTGGAAACACTTCTACAGTTCAGCTCTTTTGTAGTACTGGATCATTTAATTAGTGTGTCCTCTCACTCATGAGGACAATTTCAGTTGCTCAATAGCTGTTGCCACAGCAGCTTTTTGTTTCATGTATCCCCCTGGATTTTACTTCCTAGATCCCAGCTGGTTTTGTATTCCTTGTATAGCTGTTCTCCTGTACACATATGTACATATTTATATGTATATCTCTAGCTATAAAAGGAGGAGAGGCCAGGAGTCCTGGAGGAGATGTGCACACACAAGGGCTGCAATAGCCCCAGTCATGGGTACAGGCTGTGACATGTCCCCCTGGCCAGCAGCTCTGCCAAAAATGACTGAGGTTGCCACATCAGACTTCAGCCAGCCACACACTGCCATCTCAGATAAGGCTATGTTAGCTGGAATGTGGCCACCAGCTGAGAAGATTCCTCCTTCCTCTACTTGGAATTCATATGGAATATTGTGCCCAGTTCAGGTGTCCTGGTTCACATGGTATAGAGAAGCTTGAGAGGGTTCTGTGGAGATGGACTTTAGTCTCCATGAGGAGATGAAAGGCAGCTGGACTTAGTTTTTCTGACCAAGAGGAGGCTAAGCACTAAGATGATAGCAGCCTACAGTAAACATGGTTACAGCAACAAAGCAACCAAGCTATTCTCAAGCACAGGGCAATGGCCTTGGCTGTGGTTTGGGAAGTCCAGGTTGGACAGAGGGAGAAAATGCTTTGTAAGGAGGGTGCTGTAGCCCTGGAGCAGCCTTCTGCAGCCTCTGTCCCTGGAGATTTTCACAGCTCTGCTAGAAAAAGCCATGGCTAACTTGATCCACTGCTGACCACAGTCCTGTTCCAGATGGGAGGTTGGACTTGAGACCTTGAGAGGTCCCTTCTGACCAAGACCACTGTGAACACACACAGAGTACCAGCACAGCCACACCACGCTGTGCTTTCCCTGGATTGCCACCAACAGCTGGCAATAAATATATTTTTTCACTGTTTTTCCTTGCCTAGCTACAATCCTGTCCATGTGAAAGAGGAAATCTCTGGGACACAGGTCATTTTAGACCTGTATGTACCATGATCCATAGCACAGTGGGGTACCATGTATGATTGAAAAGCAGATAAATCCTGCAAAGGAGCGTGGCTGCACTTACTTTCCACTGCATGAGTAACTCAGCAGAAAACAGAATTAGGACTTCACCTCCGGCAAGATTTGCTGTAACCACTCATCAGCTGTGTTTTCAGGTGTGCTTTCCCTGCAGCAGGGCACCTGCAGCCATTTCCCCATCAGTGAAAGTCTTTTCCAGCCAATCAATCTTCTATTTATCCACCAAATCCTGAATGCCTGTTGACTCTTAAGCAGAGCCTGACCCCTAAATACGTTTGAAATGAGAGGCTAACTCATGTGGGCAGGTGTGTACGTGTGTGCATCTTTATCTAGATGTGTGCATGGTGGAAGGGAAAGGTCTGACCAGAATCAAACGAAAATAGAATCCTAATCTCTTTTCTGTGTAGAGCAAATTGGAGCAGATAGTTTCCAAATGAAATCTGAGATGATGCCAGCTGCCTGCAAACCGTACCTACTTTAAAAATAAAATCCTACTGCCTGCAAGTCATCCTCATCTGTGTTTTCTCAAGTGCAATCTCCTTTTACCCAGACTGTCCCATAAGATGTGGGTATTAAAAGCCACCATTTTGAATCGAACAGGGCTGATTTTAACCACTGACTGGGGAAGAGCTGTGGCCCCTTTGTGTCCTGCTTCCTTCAAGCTGTCCTGCAAAGAGAAATTACACAAGTATCAAATAAGGACTGGATTTTGCACATCTTAAAAAAGCCCCTACGTGCCACCAAAAGATCATGAGCAGCAGAACAACTTGTGTGAGCAATGAACAGAGGAAATGTTCAAGCAACTTTATAGGAACAGTAGAAGAAACAAACAAGCCATGAAGCACAAGCATATTGAATAAATGCTTTGCACATTGATGTAATGAGATTCAGCTGACCAAGACATTTATATGGGGAAGAAATCACGGCCTCATTGCAATCAATAGACAAGTTGCCACCGACTAATGGAGCTCTGCTTTCATGATGTTTATATTGCAACATAAGCCAAGATGCCTGTGAGCTGTCAAAACCCTTTAGAGCCATTTGTCCCAACAACCCCACAGTATCATCCCCTAATACTCTATTATGCAAAGAGACCCCTTTTATTTTTATTAGAGCTAATTCACCAGATGGCTTCTCCCCCCCTCCCCTCCCTGCTTTGATGTAGCAAATGCAAGCAAGTGATTTTGCTGACTACAGATCAAGGCACAGATCAGTGCTATTTGCCATGCACAGAACATGAAAAGCAGAGCAGGGACTGTCGGGCAAATCTAACATGTTTGTAAACAGCAGCAGAACCTTTGCAGACACGTGGGAGGCGAAGCAGCCCTGCTCCCCTGGCACGGGGGTGGGCTGCAGGTACCGCTCCTACAGCCCTGCAGGGAGCTGGGTGGGGAAGGGGTGAATTTCTGCATATTGATGAGAGATTAGACCTGCTGGTGACACTGAACGAAAATTAATGAGGGAGCGGAGTGGAAATAAAACAAATGGGCTACTCTGTCCTAGGAAAACACTGATGGGCACGGACAGACAGATGGATGTGCTCCTGTGACCCAGCCCAGGTCACAGTGCCAGTATTGTGGCTTCCTTTCATGTACCAAGGCTCTTAATGCTAAGTTTTAACAGAAACAACAACGGAAAGCAAAAAAATGGAGCCAGGAAGTCCAGCAGCCAGAAAGAATGTCATTAAGAAATCAAAATTCAAACTCCCTTCTGCTGTGAACACAGCCTTAGCAATCCTCACAGAAACTGTGTCCTTCGCTGCAAAAACCTGTTAAAAACAGAAGAGCAAAAACAACAGTCCCCAAACCTCATGTAGGTTATATACAAAAGAAAGCCCCCAAAAGTAAGTAAATTTAATGCAGAATAAAACACAGCTTTCTCCAGGTTTGCAATGCCATGCACTGAGGCAAGAAAATGCCCTGGGAACAGGTTGTGCTCCATTACTGATGGTGCAGCCCTGTTTGTAGCAAACTTCCCAGCCCTGTACGAGGAGCTGCTTTGGCTGGAGGTGAAACCCAGATGCCTACAGCCATCAGGGAGAGGTGTCTCTCCAGAGTTATTTTCCCTGCCTGCAGCAAAAGGTGCTCCAAGGACACCTGGAGTCCTGTGAGGGACCTGCATGTTAAATCTGTTTAATGTTTGTGGTCAGGAATGGTTCACATCACCTTGTGCCACACACAGGGCACAACAAATGCCCTCAGTAAAGGATGGGCATGTGTTTTTACAGCATATTACAATGATTGACACAGTTTTAAAAATATATGTGCTTTTAACCCAAGACCTTAATTTTATGCAATGCTGAAGGCAGCTGGGCTGGGCTGCAGAGCAAGCAGTTGCATGTGCAGAACACAAGAGCATCCTGCCCATTTATGTGTGTCTGCCTCCTGCATGGACTCTCTGCTGTCTAATAAGGCTACAAGCCACGAGTGAAGGTTTTCCAGCTGTTGGGACATGTTCGCTGCTCCAGATTCCCCCGTGTCTAATTAAGTTCATGGCTCATACTCCCCTTTGGTGATGGTGCTAACAGGTTCTCCCCTCCTGCTGTGGCTGCTTATTTTCAAGAGAAATGGAGTGTAAAATCACTTGGGCCTCTGCTGCTCTGGGAGATCTGATTAAAATCCTGGGTTTCAGGATTTATTAGGAAGAGAGAATTGGCTGGAAGACATATAAATAAGTGAGGCATTGACTTTGCTCACAATCATGTTGCTCTTGTCAGGAACCAGGCTGAGGGAACCCTGATGCAGCCCAGGCTCAGGAGAAGAGCCAGAACCAAGAGCACAACCATCTCAAACAACAGAAAGAAGTCCTGGCTTTAAACAGGGTGAAATCATCCCTAAACATGTATGTCTTGTTTATTGCCTTGCTCTGGAACTGTCTGCCACATAGTAAAGTCTATTTCAGTGAATCCCCTGAAGACTGGATTCCCTGACAAACAGTTTTATGTGTACCTTGTAAATTGAGGCAAATGGGTAACATTTTCCAGCTTCACCATGAAGTGTGCTCCTTCCTGGGGAAGGGGTGTGGAAGATCTCAGGACAAACAGACATGGTACATGAACCAGGGAGATCTGATGCTGCCCAGAGCACTTGGTTTGATTTTTTTTTAGGCAGTATTTGCACTGCCATAGAGGGTAAAGGGATTTTTGTGCCTGGGAACTTGCTTAAGGTCTGTGTGTAGACACAATTCTTGCTCTTCATTTTGCATTGCTCTACAAAGCAGCACAGGAGTGGGAGTTCAGAGCTCTCTTTTTGAGAGGCAATAGGGCCTCCCCACCACTGGTCATATCTGGGGAGGTGGTGGAAGAGCACACTGAAATCCATGAGCCATTCTCTGGAGAAAGAGAGACCTCCACACTGAAGAACCCAGGGAGCCTCATTTAATCAGTAAAAGTTCTCTTTTACCCCCAACAAATGAAACTATGTAAAAGCCTTCAACACTGCTCTTGGACTTGTCCCTTTAGAAGGCCCCAAGTTCTTTCTCCCAGTAACTCCGACAGATTTGAAAGGGAGTTGCTGTTTTTTCTGTTTCTCTCTCACAGTTGTTTTATTTTTTATTTTTTTTCTGGCAACACCTCTCCAGAGCAGCACATTTTCACAAACAAAATTAAACTGCTTGGTTTCCATTAGTAACATGAGCAGTAAAAATAGAGGACAGGTGTTTCTTAGGAGGTGTGAAAGATTAACGGGATTTTCTTGGATTGTGGATGATGCTGTCACTGTAGGCTATCTGCTTTTCTTTTTTCACTCCACCAAAGAATATTGGAAAATTTTCAATAGCATTTACTGGTGCTTAGTGAAGCTCAGACAGGTTTGTGCCTGCTGTGCCTGTAGTCCCTGCAGGCAAAGAGGAATTGCAGCAAATAATCCCCTCTTTTGCCCATGTGGATCCAGGTTCTCCTTTCAGAGATGTCCTTGCAAGCTCTCAGGAGCAATTAGCAAAGGACCTCTGTGTGATGCCTTAGGTTTTAACTTTTATGTGGAGGGAATTGCATGGGGGATGAAGCACCCCAACACAAGCAACTGAGACCTGGTAGAAGAAATAAATAGGAAAATACCCAAACTCCTTTGTAAGGTGAGTTCAGCCCTTCATCTGGGATCTCCAAAAGGGTTTGTAGTCATCCTCAGGAAAAGAGGATGCTCTGTATGACAAAACATGCTGTAAGACATGCTCAAGATACATTTTCCCAGTTTCCACCCTCGAGATTCCCTGCACTAGAAGTCTGGAAAACTTTTCCATGCACCTTTCTCTGAGTATCTTCTCCCAATATCTTGCACTGGGTTTGCCACAGCGGCTAACAGGTGGGAAGGGCAAGGAGACAGGGAGGCTTCAGCCCTTGTGAATTTTCCTTTCTCTCTGTGCCAGGAGAGCTGTGCACTCCACAGGCTCTGCAGAAGGGTGTTCTCTGTAATGCAAACCAGCATCAGCAAATTCCCATTAAATACCCACTGGCATCGAATGCACAGTCTGAATGAAGCTACTGGGCCCCATAGTTGTGTACAAACCTTAAATATCCTGCTGAACCAGCTGAAAACACCACTGCATTCAAAAGCCAGCCAGGCATTCCCCCCCCCACCCCCTTGCTTTGTTTACCTCCTGCTCATGTCAAATGCTGTATTAGGGCTGTAGTGTAATATACAGCATTTGAACTTCTCCCTTGTAGTGAGCAATGTCAACAGACTGCTTTTCCCGATGAAAAGATCCCAAGCCCATAAATTTCACCCTGGCGTGCTGTACGTTGCTCCCATTGTATAAATCTCCCCACAGTGCTCACCTCTGCTCCTGTATCATAGCGAGATAAATGTGGTGCTTAAGGCCTGATTTATTTCAGTCAAAGGACAAACAGTTTGATATCAAATGGAGCTTTGCAACAATTAACATGACAGGCAAGGAGGATTAGCTGTTGTGATTTTTGGTGTGGCATAAGCAGGCAGGTGCTGTTATTTGGGCTGCATCCCTCCCCCACACCCCTTCTCATTAAAGAGATAGTTATTGTACTGCTGTGAAAAGAGCAGCTGCTGTGCCTGAATTTCCCTATCAGCCACTGTTTCTAGTGTTGGTATGAATTGGGGACACATTGTTGGGCTTTAATTAGCCCTGAGTCCCACCACCACAGGGCTGCCCTGCTCTGACATGCACCCCATGATGCTTACGTTCAATGTGCATTAATCTCCTTGCTCCTGATGGCTGGGACACAACTCCAAGGGGGGGAAAAAAAAAAAAAAGGAAAAGATACCTTTATAGAATTTGCAAAATGCTTGACTTTATGCTAAACAGCCAAATTAAATATAACCTTCGCTCTTGACTTTTCTGAGCCCCATTATAATTTTCTAGATCTTTCCTGTTGGTGCTGACTCTAAGGTTTCAACAGATGAAAACCTACTTTCAAACAGATGAAAACCAGTTTCCAAACCTGAGCCTAAACCTCATGGGGGAGCAACATTTGACAGGCATTATTTCACACTGACTTCTTCCAGGGATTTGTTTGAAGTTGGCATGTGAAGCAGAGTGGGCACATTAAGGCAAGGTGGGTTGCCAGCAAAACTAAGAACGACGGATCCCACATAATTACTGTGTTTTCACTGTTATCACCAAAGGTTAGTTTAAAAACAAAGAAAATCCCAGAAACTGTGGACTATCCAGACAATCAAAACAGTTGAGGCACAGTTATTGGCAAGATGCAATAGTTTCTCAGCACCCTCCCTGATCACACTCCTCTTTCCCTCTTTGCTCAGGTGAGAAGACAGACCCTGTTTCCAGGTCTGGGATGTTGCCAGCTGCCTTTTGCTGTGATCCTGGAACCTCTGCTAAACTGAAAATTGGGGCCAGGTCAGGATAGGGACAGGGCATTTCTATAACACAGTAGAGCACTTGTGCAAAGCCTTCCTGATGGCCTGCATCTGAGCATGGCCAAAAATCAGTTCCTGCATAAGGCTGTAAGAGCTGGAACCAGTTGCTCCAGTAAAGCCATTCTGGAATGAGTTACCAAAGCAATTATACTGGCTGCTTATATCCAGATGAGGATTTTACAGTGTTTTCTGTAGCCTAACTCTAAAAACACTCTTCAGCCTCTTAAATACATTGTGCCTTCTAAAAAACTCCCAACCAATTCTCTTTTTTTTAGCCTTTATCTCAGACTGGCCCTAAAAACACAAAACACCTGAAGAAAGACAGAATTCTTACTGAGCCCTGAAGAGTTAATCCCTCTGCAAATTTTCTGCCAGCTGGTAGGAAGATCTTTGCAGCACAGTGATGTTTTCACCTGCTGTTTGTGTAGCCCATAGCTAAGATGTGAACTGGAATATTTTTGTGGGGAACTTTTGCCAGCCCGGATTCTCCCACAGGGAGTGCTCTCCAGCTGAGAAAGGGTGTGCACATGCATGAGGGGAGACCCTCAGAAAAACCTTGCTAGAAATATTGCAGGATTTCTCAGATGAGAGTGCAGACATGTTCCAAACAGCCTTGAACTTCAACCAAAATCTTGATGTTTGCTGCTGTTTTTTTTGTTTTGTTTTTTTTTTTTATCATTTTTGTTTCAGTTCAGCTTGGGGAAATTCAGATTTATTGTCCCCTGACTGAGGTCTATTCAGATCAAAAGTGGTGCTGGTATGGATTTGGTCACAGCTGGTCCGTGGGAGATGAATTTGGCTCAGAGTTGGTACAATGTCAGTTATTGATATTCTGTTAGTCTTCAGCTTGAAGGTGCACGGATGTTATTTTACTACTTCTTTCGAGGAGATCGATTGTAAATCTATGTTTTTCTTTCTGCCCAGACCATACCTGCAAAAATAATAACAGCAGAGTTAGTGTCTTCCCAGTGACTGCTGAACTCTCTAACACAGCCTCTACAGCCCCATAACAGTAGCTGGCATCAGATCACAGCACTTGATTTAAACTCCACTCCTTGTTCAATAGACCAAAAATAAAAATAATGCTGAGAGATGAATCAAACCTGAGTCTGTGAGTTCCAGGGTTTTTTTCCCCCCCCTTTCCCTGAACATAAAGAACAAAATGTGTTTTTCAGTCTAGATTACTTGTTTTCCAAAGAGATGAAAACAATGAGAAACTAGTACCAGGTCCCCCTGGAACAGAAAAAAGCAGTGATTCGCTTTGTAACGTTTGTTGTGCACTGAAATATCCACTGTGGGCTCTTGCTGAGCAGGAGATAATTTCCCCACCCTGCAAATTTCTTTTTTTTTTTTTTAGATTAAAAAATAATCCAGTCCTAAAGAGGGTAAAAACATCAAAAGCAAAACACATATGAGAAATGAAAATCTGAAAAAGTCAGTACGCATCTAAGAAATAATTCCCTTTGACTCGAGACATCCCTGGTTTTAAAATAACTTTAGTCTCACAAGAGTAATTAATTTTCTAGACAGAAAGAGCAAGCAGCATATTTTTTGTTTTAATATGCTGCTGCTAATTCACTGTTTCAAAACTCCCTTCTGTAAAGGGGGAAAAAAAGGAAGGAGAGAATAAAAAGCTGAAAAATGCATCAAAACTGACCATTTCCCACAAAGCCAGTTTTCATTTTTGCATATCAGCGTTTTCAAGCAAAACAAAGCACTACACAACTTCCTTGAGCAGTTCTATTCAAGCAGGACCCGAGGCCAGCAGGGACACTGCTTTAATGTCATGATGTAGCTGCAGAGAACAAAATGATTCTCTTTCCCCCAGCCTGTATAGCAGAGAAATTATAAAGGGGGGGAATTACTATGGTAATGACCACATAGCTGCTGCATGTTTATGCAGATTGATGACCAACGAGCCAAATCCCAGGGTCTTTACGTCAGTAAAGCTCTGCCTGCCTCCTAAAAACTGCAATCCAAAGAATCTGCCCAAGAAATTGGGGGGGAGGTATTCTTTAAGTGGATTTGAAAATATTTCAGTGGCATATAAACCCCATTCTTCTTACACATGAGGACATTATTTTGAACAAGTCAGAAGTGCTTTTCTTAAGT
Organism: Lanius collurio; assembly: GCA_020086605.1. Taxonomy (NCBI): domain Eukaryota; kingdom Metazoa; phylum Chordata; class Aves; order Passeriformes; family Laniidae; genus Lanius; species Lanius collurio. Next base: position 2,585,513 of record JACBWW010000004.1, read on the forward strand.
GTGGAAGGGGAAACTACCCCACATTCCCTGGAAATGGCTATTGCTTAGCCTGGGATTAAACAATACCCATTCAAGCATCAGGATTTTCAGGGTGAAAATGACAGGGAAGAAAATGGGATCTTGCCTGTTCCCTTTCCCAGTAATGTCTAGCCAAGCTGACAGGAAAGATAAAGTTCACTCTTCCCTCCACTTAACTGGTGCTGGGAAAGAGATTCACACCCAGGAGAAAAGGAGACATGGCATCAGTCGTGACTTCTTGGCATAAATGAAAGGAAATTTTGACAGGCATAAAAATGTTATTTTCTCATGAAAAGCTGCTGCTTCAATACACGAATGGGGATGCTTCTCTGGAAAGCAAAAGAAAGGGGAAAAGAAAAGAGCAGTCTCAATCTGGTGCCAGTTTATAATAATTCACAGAATTGTCCATTTCTCACTGCATAATGATCTCAGGCAAAGAAAATGATGAACTTTTATTTCTGGATCCACATTTTAAATATCAAAATAATTGGGCCAAGGAAAGGTCATTCCTTCCCACTGCTGTTAGCCATCCTCCTTCCCTGGCAGCCTAGGGTACTTGAGATAGCTTTTAGCACCTGGGAAGGATTCACATTGCTGGTAAGACCAGAATCATCCTGGGAGACTGCTGGTGTCTGCTGGAAACTGGAAAATGTGGGCTGCCACATGGCACTGGACATCCTTCATGCACCCTGTCATGTGCTGGTTTGTGGTGCAGCCAGCAAGGCTTTATCTCTTGTGTGAAAAGCTAATCCCAAGATCTCACTCAGCCATACCTTGACTTTAGCTCAGGCAAACATCCAATCTTCAGCTTTGTCCCCTTCTAGAGACCCTACAAGCCAAATCCATGGCCTGAACAGCAAAGTGAGTGCAGCTGCCCTGACCTCATCCTGGCTGGCTCTGCACTCCTTATCACTAACCCCAAACACAGGGTCTGTGGGGAATCCTGTCACATTCATACTTTATCTCCCTCTGCATGTCTCAGCCCTCACCCAGTTTGACTCTGAAGAGCCCCACATAACCCTGCATGGTCTTGGTCCCATCAAGTCCTCCTTTTCAGCTCTCTCCAGACAAACCTATGGGCCTCAATCTTAAATCTTGCTAGTAAAGATAAAAATGTGACCCAGACCCCGGACAATGTGAAGTCCTACTCTAACCCTAGGCCAGGGATCACTAAACACCTACCCTCAACCTTAAATAATTGAAATGTTTTCCCCTATTCCTGCCTGACTTCAAAGGAACCCATCTTTAGTTGTTTTCTCTAAGCCCTGCACCTTTTTTCCAAGCCTGACAAGCCCCAAGATGAGGCTCAGCAGAGCATCCATAAATCAGCCACAGAAAGAATCGCCCCTGCAATGACTGAAGCTCTTTGTGCATTTGCAGGGCATGTGTGTTCATGTTTGTTTGGTTTGCACACACACAGAGCTTGCACAAGCACTCTGAGTCTGTGCTCCAGAGAGGAGACAGCAAATCTGCATTGCCTTGGAGGCCTGGGGTGAGATTAACTGTAGGACCTGTGATTTGTTGCTACCTGAATGGTGTGCACATTGTCAGTTTGGTGTGTCTTTATTTCTAAGTGAGTCATATTATACAAATCAATTGCTAATTCAATTAATCATGAAAAACATGCAAAAGGACATCTCCAGGAGCTGATTTAGAGCATGTTATGTACGGGTGATTGAGCAAAGAAAGTTAATCTGGGTCAGAAGTCTTTGATTTTTAATTCTTAATGTCACAGATTTCCATTCTTTTGAACTGAAATCTGACTTACAATTTATTTTTCTGAGGGTGTAGCTTTATAGCTGCATTGACATTGGCATGTGTGGTCATGCATACTGAGTCCGTTCTCTTATGCCTGACAAATAAGAGCTTTTATGGATGCACAGATCAATACAAGCTTAAGATCTATAAATGGCTGCCTGGCAGTATTCATATGCAGGACATCTCATTGCATTTATCCACAAAGTTGTTTACAGGAGATTAAATTATTGTTTCATTGAATTCTTTTTTCTCCACTATGTGAGAAATGACAAATTTTGATCTTTTGTGTTGCTTTGCAGTTTCTGGCCTAAATCCTACTAAAAAAAACCCCAAAAAACAACAAACCCCAAACCAACTCAAAAACTCCAGGTGAAGAATGTATGAGTTTGTTGTGCAAAATAATGCCTCCATCATGACTTGTATGGAAGGCACCTCAGGAATTCCATGGAAAACAATCGTCTTCACCTCTTGCAGAGATGTAATTGGGGTATAAAGTGACTGCAGTCCATTGTGGAGAAAACTCACAGGGTGGATTCCTCCTGGAGGCCTGGATTAGAAGTTTTCAGGGTATAGGAAACTCAGCCATGACGAATCAAGTGTCAAAGATTTCAGGCTTAGACGATAATATATGCTTTAGTCCAAAATAGGATGCTGAGTTCCCTCCTGACAGCATGAAAATCTGACAGCTCTGTTTGGTGGATAGCCCTAGGAAAGAAACGGGGCTATAAATAACATGTGTGATTGCACAGAGTTAGGAAAAGAGGTTCAAGAAGCTCCTACTTGTCACTGAAACTATGAGCAATCCTAGGCCCTGCTTGCCCTTGAACATATGGACTGCTGCCTGGCTTCTGGGAGAGCCCTGGGGACAGTGGGACACGGGGCTGCATCCCTCCTGTGTCAGCTGCCGATTTCTGATTCCCTGCTGCAGTTTTGGGAGAGACTCCTTGGCCCAGCCAAGGTAACCTTGGCCAGTCATTAGGTGATTCACCTCCAGCCATCCCAGACGTGATGGAATGCACAGCGTTGCTCCATCTGAGAGATTCCTTGGGTTTGTTGGGAGGGAGGAGGTGCACAGCCTGCTCTGGGCAATGCCACGGCTCAGGCCAGGGAAGTGATACAGCACTGGGGCCCTGATGGGGTTATTAATTCTGTTTCTCCATCAGGCTTTTTCTTTCAGTCAGGCTGCTTCCCAGACTGGAGCTGGTTGCCATCCTGGCAAATCTGAGCTAACTCACCACTGAGACGTGGTAAGAGGCTAAAGGGATCTGCAGGGAACCATTACATGGGTTTAGCAGGCAGCTGCTAAGCTCCCTCCCATATATCACATTTGGGTTTTCCTAGATAAAGCACAGCATCGTGGAATTTTAGAAAACCACAAGTTGGAAGTGATCTCAGGAAGTCCTTAGCGTGATCTCCTGCTAGAAGTGATGCCAGCTGTGAGACAAAAAGACATTCACAGTGGCTGCTCCAAACCTAGGACAAGGCTCTAAACCTGGGAGGAGCCACTTTTTTACGGAATATATGATGAGTAGCAAGAGATACAATTATTCTGGGAAGGAAGTTATTAATTCCACATGAGGAGCAATCCCTAAAGAACACAGACTGTCTTCATGACTTTGAAGAAGGTCAGCAGCAGAGAAGCTGTGCATGGGGAGGTTTCCAGTTTCAGAATGAAATTTTCTTGCAACATGATTGAATATACATTTAATGCATGGGGTTGGAAACAAGTATGTTAAGGAGGCGAGTACAACATTACCAACACTTCACGGAGCTGAACTACTCAACATGAGCAGATAATGCAGGTGATGGTGATGCATTCCCTTGTCACTCATCTGAGTAGAAATGGCTGGGCTGCTATTCTTCTGAAAGGCATGGAAGCACTTAGATGGATAATCAGAACACAAAAGTCACCCTGCAAGAAGAGTACTAGCTTCTGCCACTCTTTGTGTCCATGTACCCCCACTGCTGCTTCCTCAGAAGGAATGTGGTAGGCAAAATCTCTTACCCAGAACTCAATGTCCTGTAGCCCCAGTGAGGAGAGAAAATCCAGGCCAAACTCCCTTTTCAGCTGGTTAAACAGCACTGCTCTGATTATACATTGGATCATGCCCTGCTTCCTCTGTAGCACATCTTCCAAAGGCAGGAAGTAGCCTATGCTCTGATCCATGAGTAGAGTTAAAAGTTTGAGGCAAAGGCTGTATGACAGGTCAAACAAATCTTTGATGTCAGAGCTGGAAAATATTTTAAGAAGCCACTGAATATGTCTCCCTGTTTCCATTCCATTGGCAAAACATGATTCTCTGATTAAAGTAAAATTAAGCTTCTTGAGCCCACCAAAATTGATTTGTAAAACAATTAACCTAGCTGTCCCTGGTGGGCCTCTAAATCAGAATGATGCAGAGATGCCAAGCCTAGAGGAAGGCAAGCCTAAAGCTGTACAAGAATTTTAATCTTCTGCCTTTATATTTCTGCAATGTGTGCTGAACAGGCCACCATGCTCAGGAATTTTACGGGCTAAGTGCAAAAGTTTTTGTGATTGCTTGTGTGAAGTATATTATCCAAGAGAAGGTTTGAAGAAGGGTGCATGCTTCCCTAGCAATCACCCTGTGCACACACAGGCACACTCAGTGCCTTTCTCCTCCCATAAACAGTTCATTGCAGATTTGCTCCCCATGTATTTCCTATTCACTGACTGGCTAGTCAGTGTGACAAAGGTTTTATTGCTTACTTCTTTGTAGATGCCTAAGAAGATGAAAGTTCATAACCAGAAGAATTAACCACAATACCTCATTGATGGAATTGGTGATCTCACCCAATGGCCAGTTAAGTCAATAGCAAATCTGGCCTTTGGCTGTAATTTACAGCTGCCTGCACAGCTGGAAACTCTGATGATTCTCCAGAGAATCCTTCCCCAATACTGATACAAGATGTGGTGTACTTTGGCACCTCCTACTTGCAAAGCTTCCATTCTTTCACTTAGAAAGACCCAGTGATCAGGTTGGAGCCTTTCAAATTCCATCTGTGTTGTTTTGATGAATGTAGGTAGGACAGGCAGTCTTTTTTTTGCAAACACCTAACTTTATATACCTGGAGCTTGCAGTACTGCAGTGGGGTAACAAACTACTCAACTTTGGACTTCTACTCCTCTTCCCTCACCCTTTTACAGGTGCTCTGCCACATGCAGAGCTCTGCATATCCAGGGCATGTCTCCCACTGACATGACTGCTCTGCCTCAGGCCTGCCAAGGGAGGGTTCTGAAGACTCCCCCAGGAGGGATTTTCATTGTGTTTTACTAGCTTTATGTTAATATCCACTGAACATTGTATTAAAGATCCTGCAGGATGTCTGAATGCTGAAATCAGGACCTGAAATAAGTTTGGTCTTGGAGTCAGTTTCCTGTTGGGCTACAGTATGGTGCTGATGACCAAAAATCAAGGCTGTTTCTTTTCCTCTGCCTGTTTCCCAAATCTCAGCACTCCCCACAGTGGCAAATGTCTCCTTCGGCTTCCTGGGCAGGAGGATAATTCTCCCACAATAGACATTGATCTCTCATTAGACTCCATCCTGTTAGTTAAAAGCTGTTTTTACTCAGACAATCCAGAACTCATTTCCAATCTTAAAAGGGTACACTGCTGGATACTCACTGAGGGTATAATTTTTAACCACTCTGTTTACTGAATCTACAAAAGTAGTTATTGGAGCTGTTTGTATACAGTAATTTTTCCTTAGGCTCCCAAGAGCAAAAGCAGGTGACCCAGCATTGCTAACTGTGGCAAAACCTTTTCCTATTCAAAGGGGACAATACTACCCACTTTGAATTTTGACAGAAAGTCTGTTCATGCCATGACAGCCTGAGGAGATTTGCTTACAGTTGTGCAGGGCAGACCAGGGCCAGCGCCCCAGCCAGGGGCTGTCCCTGGATCTCCTCTCTGAGTCAGGCAGATGCAAAGCCACTGGACCAGCCCTTGTGGTACACTCACTGGATGAGCTGCTGCTTTCATGGAGATAAAGCCTTAATTCTTAGGTATACAGTAAAAAACTTCCATACAACCAGGACACATAAATGCAGAGTGATCAGTGAGGTGCACCTCATTGTCCTATTGTGTGGACATAAACACAGCCCTTTCCTAGCAGTTAACTGGCACATAACTGAATGAAACCCACATTTTAACTCGTCTGCACATGTTCCTTACAGCTGCACTGTAGCTTAAGCATTGATTATTGAATTTTTAGAAGGAGGTATCAGTGGCACAGCTCAGGACTGGACAGGTGCAAGAAGTGAAGGACCTATCTGGGAGCAAAATAGCTTAAACTGGCTCAGTCTGTCCTGGCTCTTCACCCTCCTTCCTTGTGCCTTCGTGTCTGCACCTACAGCCAGGGATTCTGTGGCTTCAAATTAACTCAGCAAAAGGCAGAAAAGTCTTCTTTCTTGGATGTGGTCAGTGCTCAGTGTACCCGAGTGTGTGAGAGTGAGCGCTGACACCATCTACTGTGGCATCTTCAAAGGTTCACTTGTTAAACTGGGCCCTCGATTTGGGGTAGGAGAGACCTCTATGGCTGGAAATTTTATGCACAGGCCCTATGTCAGAATGCAAGTTAGACTTTTCAGTTTCACTTAAGAACTGACCTTTTATTTTCCCCTCCTAACGAAGTGACTCATAACTTTTTTGACAAACATTCATTTCTTAATACTTTTTACCCCACTCTTCTGTTTCATTGTCTTTTTAACAATGCCAGCTGCTTCACGTCAAGAATCAGTTTTCTGAAAGTGAAATGCATCTCATCCTGAAGCATCTCTGGATGGTATCCATTATTGATTTGGAGCTGATGATGGCTGCAGTGGTTGTCTCTGACTCCCTGAGCCACTTAGAGAATTTCTCCTTCAAGATAATAATAAGCAACAAAATGTAAGGAAGAATCCAAGGACTGGCTCTATATTATGACTGTGCATGCCAGGCACACCTAAAAGAATGATTACCAGGGCATCTCCATTCTCTTCCATTTCCCTGGGGTACTGTGGGATATTATTTGATACATATTTTACCCCTTAGAAAGTCTCAGAACATCTTCACTGAACACAGTGCATAAATTTTCAAAAGGGGCCATTTTGACTGGCATGACATTGGCTCACAAGGAAAAGAACACCCTTTCCTTGCAGAGGACATCAGCTGCACACAGTTTCCAAAATACAGATGGTACTGGGAACTCTGGACCTCTGCTTTCCTTTTTTATATCTTCAGGCAACAGGGACAGCCCCATGCCAGTTGGCCAAGTACCTCCAGGCTAAAAATATCTCCTCTTATCCTGAGCTCTTGCTGCAGATGCTGTGAGAAAGTGACAGCTGAAATTGTCGATTCTCCATGGGAAATCTCCTTGGCAAGGTTTTGTTAATGGCCAAGGATGTCACACAATGTTCATCTCCGGGGATGACAGGGAAGAGCAGCATGTGGGCAAGAGAGAGCTGCCCACAGCTGGGTACAAATGCTTCTGGTTTGACCTCTCATTCCAACAGCTGAAGTGTTTAGGTGGAAAATGAAGAGGAGGCTTTTTGGCCTATTTAGAAGTGGAAATACAGAATTAATAAATGCCCAGGAGACCATCTGCAATTCTGCCATCCATACAAATTATTTTATTACTGGCTGGCCAATGAGAGCTTTGAGCCAGACACAATGCCCCAATGCAGACAGCGAAGAGCTTCAAGAAGAATCAAAATTATGACCTGAACAGCAGGTTCATTGTTTGCTTCTTTCTCAGTTTGCAAACAACCAGACTAAAACATATCTTTTCAAACTATTCTATCTGAATACAGCACTCTCAAAGTGGACAAAGGATGGACAACTTGAGTGCTAAATGTGAGAGTGTGGGACCACCCTTTTGGGACCTGGACATCTGGTTGGTCATAGTTGTCTGAAGACTCTGCACACAGAGGGATGGTGACGGTGTGTACAGACATCTCTACACAAATTTTTGGTCAGGAACTTGACAACAGGGAACAAACAGGCTGAATTACAATGTGAAGCAACTGCTGAAGTCTCTGTGGCCTGGAGGTACCCAAGGGGTCATAACTGAACCTGCATTGCTTCTTTGGCACAGCCAGAGGCAGGTCAGTGGGAGTATTTCCACCCCTACTCCAAACACTGTCCTGGCTGCAGTGCAGTGCACATGCATCCCAAGTCCTTTGATTTGCTTTGTCTCTTACTTATCTGCTCAGATCTCATTAGTAGACTCAGTAGCAGGAAAACTTTTTCCCAATTTCTGTTTGGGTTTTCTTTTAATTAACTCATAGCCATTCTATGACAAGCCCTAATGAAGATTTGATTAAAACCAAAGAATCTTATAGTAAGCATTAAACCTTTCTAATGAATTTGGAAGGTGTCTGGGTTGTGCTTTCAGAGGGGTATGCCAAGGCAGCTGCAGGGCTGTGGAGCACTGACAAGGCCAGGTCTGCAGCAGGGATAATCTCACGTGGGGTAAGGGACTTGCTGAGGGCTTGTGCTAGTTCTTGTTTTTAGGGTGTTTGGCTCTAAGCTGATAGCAGATTTCCCCAAAGGAATCAGTGTGCTCTCTATTAAAAGGAAAAAATTGATATTAAATGTCACAGCAATTGATGCTGCCTCTTTTTAATTTACTTACCTCCTTCCAAGTCCTTCTACTGCTACCTCTTTCCTGACACCTTCCCCTGCTGTTTACTGAGACTTCCTGCAAGCAAGAGAAGAACAAACCTGCTAAAGACACGAGAGTCCACCTGGGATTTCCCACTTTGTGAAAAGCTGCCAAGTTGCAGGTGGGAGAAGCACGCTGGCAGTGATGTCATGGCCACTATGCTCACCCCCGTTGATAGCTTTAAAAGCAGTATTTCCACATGAAAAAAAGAGACAAATGCAAACCACATGACAAGGGAAGGGGAGGATCTAAACAGGGAAGCAGAGCTGCCTCTTAAAGCAGTCTGCAGGACTTGCTTCTCTGTTCTCCTGCCTCTCCCCTTAGACACACTGTGAACAGTGGTGGGTCCTGATGTAGCTGGGGTCTGGATGCCACCTGTCCCATTCCCTTGATCCATATATTTGCAGAGGGCACTTCCTCCAGCTGTCACCCTGTCCTGGTTTCAGCTAGAGTTAATTTCTTCTCAGTAGCTGTTACAGTGCTGTGTTTTGGAGTCAGAATGAGAATGGGGTGGATAACACACTGATGTTTTGGTTTTTGCTAAGGTGTTTATCCTAAGTCAAGGACTTTGGTTTTTTCCTTGTCTCATGGACTTGGCTCTGCCAGTGAGGAGGTTCAAAAAAGACACTAGGAGGGAGCATAGCTGAGACATGTGACCTGAGCTGACCAAAAGGACACCACAGAATGTCATGCCCAGTATACAAACTACAGAAGTTTCCTGGAAGAGTGTCCAGTCTGGGCTCAGGAATCTGTTCTGGCATTGGTCAGTCTGTGGTGAGCAATAGCATTGTGCACCACTTGTTTTTTCCCTTTTTATTATCATTGTCACTTACCATTATGTATTTTACTTCATTTTCAATAATTAAACAGCTTTTATCTCAACATGCAAGTTTCACTTTGATTCTCCTCCCCATTCCACCAGGGTGGGTTGGAGGAAGAGAGGGGGGGATTGAGCAAGTGGTGTGGTGCCTAATTTCCAGCTGGGCTTAAAACCACAGCACATCCCATCTTCACCAAAGGCCTTTCCCAGAAGAAAGGGGAAATGTGAAAGGTTCTTGTGACTCTGAACATACTCTGCAGCAGAGGGGCTTTCTCTGACTGCTCAGAGCAGGTATGTGTCCCACCACTGCTCAAAGACCTCTGGGTCACAGCACCAAGGGTTTATCTGTTTGACCCAAGTAAACAGGCTGAAGACCCTTTGAGGGCCCCTGGAGGGAGCCCAGTCCAAACAAACTTAGAGAGAAACATCACTGCAGTGGAAAAGGACATCATGATTCTATCATACTGTGTCCTTCTTTCCAAGATGCCAGTAAAACAGGAAGGAGGAGGAGAAAAAAGTCTGGATGTGTCACTGAAATCACTGCAGAGCCCCTGTTATCAGCAATGAGCCTCCTTTCCAAAGCATTCTGAACCAAAGGGTCTGGTTAAGAACACTTACACATTCAGTCTCTTCTTATCCATTATCCTGCTCTTGGGTTAAGCCAACTTTTAGCATCTTTTCTACTGTCTTAGTTGGTCAATAATGACTTTGCTGGAAAAAATGAAGAAGGGTTGGGACATCTTGTATCAAACAGCATTTTTGCTTGCCTGTACACTATAAGTGTTAAATCATGGCTTCAGCAATTGACTCAAAACTCACAGGTAACAGCCCTAACTGGGACACAAAGACAATTTTTGGTCACTAAATTATTCTTATTGCTGCTGGGTGGCTGAAGAGCCACAATCATAAAACCCAGCAGCAGGCACTGCAGACAGATTTAAGATAAATCAGTTCCTGACCACAGCATTGTTTGGAGAAGAGCCCCATGCTTTCTTTTTTCTTTCTAATGGAATAGAGCAGACTGAGGTGATGGATGTTCCCTTTCTTGGTGCAGCTGATTTGGAGTCCCCCAAACCACAGGTCACTGTGGTTTCATTTAGTTCTGCAATCTCTTTTCTCCGGGGCTTTATCCTAGGAGTTGTTATTTCAGTACAAACAGTTTGCATGAAGTGTCTGGGCAGAACAGAGACCTGAGGCTGTCACTGGCATCCATGACCATAATAACCTTGCATGAGTAATGCAGTAAAGCCAACAGCTAAGCTATCTTATCCTTGGACAGCTGCAGGGTTCCAATAACCCTCATTATACCACATTCTCCTCCAGGGAGTAGACACATTAAAAAAAAAAAGAAAGAAAAAAAAGAAAAGTAATTTATAATATGTTCAGACTGGCACAGAAACACAGACACTGTACAGTACACTATTAATTGTGGGATTCTTTTTTATGCCATACAATATTGATTTTCCTGCAGATAACCAGATATCATTAGTTTGATTAATGCTACCACAGCTTGGAATAACTGGCTGGAAAGTTCAAACTAGGGCATTTTTCAGGAGAAAAAGATAAAGCACAGCTCAGACTTCTCTGTTCATACCTGGGAATATGCTGGCCAGAGGGTTTCAGGGGTGTTAAGCTAGACAGTTAAGAAAAATCTTGGGGGAGAAGAGCTGGAACTGCACTACACAGTCTGTCTGATAGTGTCAGGCAGTTCAGCTCAGGGTTGAGTTTATTTTGGTACTAAACCCCTAGGTTTTCTTCCTAACAAAGGTTGTCACATTTGCAGGGACAGCTGAGTCACGCAGGCTGCCTTAGCCAGAGCTGTGCTGCTGTGCTGCTGGGTGTGCAGGCAGTGGGGTTGTGAACACTCATCCTCTCTGATTGCTTCAGAGGGAAAAGAAGCAGATGAAGCTCCCAGGGGCTGGTTTATGAGTTGGCTGGTGCTCAGAGAAGAAGTGTGTTGCTTATTGATTGAGCATGTTCTCTCCATGCTAAGGAAATCAGCTTTACTCTGCTTGGGAACATTGGCTTTCTCAGAAGAAGAAGAGAACTGAGATGCATCAAGAGCCCCACTAAGACCCTACAGACTCACAACAAAGAGGTCATCTTGAAAAGAAGTGAAAAAGTCCTGCAAAGAGGGCCAGGGATAGCACACACTGGTCTCCTGAGTGAGGAATCTCTGATACATCTTGAAGTTTGCCAATGCTACAGTCTAGAGAAGGTATCTGATATGTAGGCTGAATCTACAGCACTAATTGATAGTCTGTCAGCTTGCTAATGTGTCTGGACTCCTGTGGTCCTCAGTCTCAAAATAATGGCAGAAGGAGCAGAACAGTCACTTGATCATCACATAGCTCAGGAAATGGAGTAGACAGACGAAGGTACTTTCTTTTGGCACACAAGCAAGGTTAAAGAGCATTGTGTGGTTTTTAGTCCAGGGGATTCTAAAGAAGACAGGCCAGAGAAGGTGATACTGAGTGGTATTTAGGCTGTGATGGGGAGATGGTCACTACACATAAATGTAGAGCACCTATAGACCCCTTACAGCCTTCTAACTCATGACAACTATCCCAAAATTAGGGAATCCAAGTGGTCTGCTCTGAGGGCATGATGTGAGCAATAGTAGAGCCAGAGCCTGCAGGAGGGCAAACCTCAGCTCTAGCAATGTGATCTGTTTAAGGGTAGCAGAATACATAGATTTTTCTTGTGAAAAATTAGGCCAGTCTGGACAGGTAGGTCTGTCAGGAGATGGAATTGGTCCAGTTGGGGGTATTTCTTACAAAATAGTGTAATTGCTCTTAATGAAGAAGAAACAGCTCTTGGTTTCATACAAAGACAGATAAAGAACTGGGTCTCCACCAGCACAATGGAAAGAGTGAAAACTTTCTTCCTCATGAGACTTACAGTATAGGTCTTGTGTTCTCCTTGCTCTGAAGAAAGGCTTATTAGTGCAGGCATTAGAGATATGGGACAACTTGTCCCTAAAAACATGCTGAAAATTGTGCCATTGGCTTGTCTCAGTTCTTCATCACATGAGCCAGCTTTGAGCTCATAAACTTAGGAAAGAATCTAACTTACAGTAGCTGACAAGTTGAAGAAGGGCTTATTTATTGTTCTTGACTAAAAAGATCTTTAAAAGCTTGCTCAGCATTTGTTGAGGTGTGACTGGTCAGCTGAGTGAGGAGTGTTTTCCAGTTCCTGTCTGTAGCACGGAACAAGCATTTCTGTGGGAGCACAAGAGCACTCCTGGTGAGTGTGTCAGTTCTGTAATGGGTATGTGAACTCTGACTTCAATACCTGTTTGGGTTTTTTTTTCTTTGCAATTTAGACAGTCGCTATTGGCAAGCCTTTTTACTACCTAAGCATTCAAATATCCTCCAAAATCAAGAATGAAATGTTTGTGAGTATTGTTGAAACAAAGCAGTTTCACAAACCCAAATGCACCCAACATTTGCTTTGTATTATCCCTGCTGTCCTCACATTTTCCTCTTTATGAGTCCAATTTTAACAGCTCTGACCTTGTGGAACCTTTTCTCAGCCACAAGTGTCAGCGATCAACTTCTAGACTGTCTCAAAAAAGCTGTACAATGTAGTCTATCTTTCCTGCCAAGCATCATAAAATGCATTGATACCTTCTGCTATTCCATCCTCTAGGCAACCACACCTCATCTGCATTTATTGCTGCACAGAGAGTGGGGTGATGTGATCAACACTTTCTGCAGGCTGGATGAGAACTGCAGCTGAGGATTTTGTGCAAGTACCAGAAGTGCAGAACTCTCTGTCTCCCTTTTAGAGACAACTGAACAATCACTTTTTCTTTTTTCTTTTTTTTTTTTTTTTTTTTCCCTGTGAAAAAAACTAAATCTTTTTAATGATTTGCCAGTCCTCCAAATAAGAAACTTTGAAACTCCAAAATGAAGTAAAGGCAAGTTTTGAGCTACTCTTAACAGCTACTCTCAGCAATTGTAAGCTGCCAAAGATTGATACTCCTTCTACCAGGCAGGTTGGATGTAATGAAAACACAGGGTAATAAGATAAGAAACTGTTATCTAGTCAGTACAAACTGTTAACCAAATCAATAAATTACAGACTTGGGAACTTCTGTAGGCTAAATTATTGCTGAATTACTTCTCTGGAGAACTACCTCCAATTTTAAAGTTCATTTACTTTTACAAGATATTGGGTAGGAGTCTGCAAGGAGAATGGAGCTACTTCATATATAACTGAAGGAAGTTAAAACACTGAAAAGAAAAATTATGAGTAGCAGAAGTGCTGAGCAGTATCTACATTTCTTACAATGTGCCATTCCCAGTGTGAGTGCAAAAGTCATGACTTACAGAAGTGATTTGTGTTTCTGGGATGCTCATTGGAATTACCTTACAAATCCTCGTTTTCAGAAAGTACTGAATGAAACTTCTGAACAATTAAACTCCCATAACAAATGTCACAATGAACATTCGGTGTCACTAGTCATGTCTGTGACCTCAGCCTTGCTGCTGCCAGTAAGTGTGAGATCAGTTCAAATTCCCCACCCACTTTCCAAATGGAGGATTATATGGAGTGAATGAAATAGTTCTTTGCTGCCAACTTGATTTTAATTATACATGTCCTAACCTTTAGAAAATCTATTTATATTTTAAAATAATAGTGTGGGGGAGAGTGACACGGGAAATGTATGCTTGAGCTTACTAAGGGACAAAAGACATTTTCTCCAAGTGATGAACAGATGTGAAAATGACAATAATACACACGAGCTCTTGGAACAAAGGGATCACCCAGATGAAGAATATTACGTTTCTGCAGTAGCTTAATCCTATAATCCTTATGGGAAGCTTTGATTGCAGATTAATATGATATCAATGAGGCCTTTATCACTTGTGGTGCTGAGATAAGTGACCTGCTCAGAGTCATGGCAAATCTCTGGCAAGACTGAAGCTGACCCCATGCTTCCTGACTGTTTTTGTAAATTTTCAGGTATCAACTCTTCCCTTTGTCCCAGTCAAAGGGCCATGAAAGGAAGGTGAGAGTGAAAGGACTTTGAGGAGAAGGAAAGAATTATTTACATTCAGCTGGAGCAGAGTTGTGGGATGCAAATGGGAAATCTACAACCTCTTGCTCTCTAGGTGTCACAATCAAATCCCTTCCTTGTGTGCAGCAGAGACTTCCAGACCACAGCTTGCACTCAGATGAAGTTTTTACACAGCTGAAAATGCTTTCATTGTGTCTGCAGAAGGGGAGAAGTTGTTTTAGGTCATTGTGACATGTCACCTTGAACATCAGCAGTCCAATATTAAGATTAATAAAACTGGTATCCAATTTGAAATATTTTGCAAACACCTTGTATTTCCATAATTTTAATTTCCTATCCTGTGCATGCATCCATATCCACAAAGACTCCACACAGGGACCTCCAAAGCATATTTATTTTCAATCAAGAGGGTTCCTGAAGCAGGAGGTGAAGAGCAGGCAGAAGAACCAGCTTGAGCATTTGAATGTACTACCATCACTTTTTCCAGTCTTGCTCCTGCCTATTAGCCCAGTGGTGATTCACAGCATCCATGCTGAATCAGGATTCCCACTGGTACCCACAGCCCCTCCTATCTGAGAGTATTTCTATCCTCTTGACTCTAATTAGAAGACCACCTCTTTCCCCCCCCACCTTAGCTGGTAAAGTGTACCATGTGGCTCTGCCCAGGGATAAGGACAGTAGCTGATTTAGAATCATAGACTCACTGGGTTGGAAGAGAGCTTAAAGATCATCTCATTCCAACCTCCTGCCATGGGCAGGGACACCTTCCACTAGACCAGGTTGCCCAATGCACCATCCAACCTTGCCTTGAACACTTCCAGGGATGGGGCATCCACAACTTCTCTGGGCAGCAAAGAGACAGAAGATCTTAAAACGATGCTCTTGAATGCATACAGTACCAGAAACTTGTCTTACCTCTGAATGACCAACTCCTGTGCCTACCCTTCCACTGCAAGAAATTAATGTATATCTGACTGAATAACTTGATTTCAAATACCAGATGCTGAGAAAAAGCAGCCACTTTCTTGCAACATCTATATCCTCTTCCTTCTGTGTCTGGCTGCCCTGGGCCAGGTTGGAGGACACAGGGATTGATGGGTCTCAGATGTGACCCAGCAAAGTCATTCCTCAGTCCTGCACTGAGGCCGCTCTTGTAACACTTACAAACTTGTTATTCTTTTTATGTCAAAGCAAATTTTCAAACTGGGGTTGGAGGACAAGCCCAACAAATGTGAATGTAGTTTGAAGCTGGATCCAACCGCTCCAGCCAGCTGCCTCCAGATGTCGAAAGTGACTGACTTTATTTTATGTGGCAGATATGAGGCAACCAAGGGCTGTTCTAATTGCAGATTTCCATATGGCAAAACTCCTTGTTTGAAAAGGGCACCAAAAGAAAAAGATAAAAAAATTCAGAACCATGTGGAAGGAAAAGGAAACAATTATTTGGAGCAGATCTGGCTTCACGGGAGCAGCAAGTTTGAGCCTCAGTCTGGAGCTGGCTAAGGATTTTGTCCCAGATGTCTTCACCTTGCAGCCATTCCCAGTGCTCTCTAAGCAGCTCTGTTTGTTTGCTATTATCCCCACACCTTTTTGTGGTTGCTTTGCTCTTTTCAGCCCTCCAATATAGTTTTCTGATCGGCACTGAGGAGCATATTGATGCAGATATGAAGCCAGACACATGCTGACTGAATGAAAGCTGAATCAGTAAGAAGAAAGAAATGTGAGACAGAAGAGCTCCATCACACTACAAAAATTGCTTTTCATCATCCTCTGATAGATGAGATTTTCCTTTGGCTTCTCCTGGAAATCTCTGGCACTAAGTACATCAGAATGGTCACCAAAGGTCCAGCTAATGGAGGATTTTTTTCCTCAAAAAGTGGCTGAGGGTGGGTGCCAGATAAGCAATAAGATGGAGTCAGGTATGCATTGACAATCTCCCATCCTCCAGAGATCGAAAGCCCTGTGAGGTACAGGCCCCTGCCTGCTGTGCCCCACCACCTGCCTTCAAGAGATGACCAATCCATTCTTTTGGAGATTCTCACAGAAGCACAGAAACCATCCCCATAGAACCCAAGGCCAGCATCCTCATCTTCATTATTGCTAGTTCATTGTCAGGGAAGACTCACTCCTTGGCTGAGTATTATAAAAGAACCATAGAATCATTTAGGTTGGAAAATACCTCCAATATCATCAAGTCCAGCCATTAACCCAGCACTGCCATGTTCACCACTAAACCAAGTCCCCAAGTGCCACATCTACATGATTTTTAAACACCACTAGGGATGGTGACTCCACAACTTTCCTTGGCAGCCTGTTTCATTGTCCTCAAATCCACTGTAAGATGTCTTACTGTTGCTGCAAGCTCTCCTGGGGCAGTATTCCTCTGCTGAGTTCCCTCACTGAAGTGGAAACTCTCCTACTATGGGGCAATTTTTGTGGGTGTTTATAAAGGTCACAGCACATGATAATGCACAGGTGTAAGGTATTGTGACTACTAGTTTGAAGGACTGAAGTGTTTTAAACCATTCCTCTTAGACTATTGATTTCCCTGGGACATGCTTTTGGAGGGCTGGGCATTTGTTTCGTGTGACCTGACTGTGGGGCAGGACTTCTGAACGCTTTTCCAAAGATGTCTTACTCTAGACAGAGCTTCATCTGGGTCCACAAAGAGCCTCACCAGTGGAATGACACAGGGAGTACAGTGCAAACCTCCCAGGGAGCACGGTGTGCAGGGGTGGTTCTGGCAGGCTTTGGAGGAAACCAGCCCAGGGTTGTATCCACCAGACAGAAAGGAAGGTCACTCTGACAGTAGATCCCTACATCCCTCTGTTTTGGGAACCCCTCCCACTGGCACACAGCCATGCCTTGGCTCCTTTCCAGAACTACAGCATCTCAGCAAGGGGAAATTTGTACAGAGCCTGAAGAGAGATGGGGAGCTCTGTAAATCCTCCAGCCCAGACTGTTTCTGTTGATCCATGGCAGCATGCGTTGTATGTCCTGGTATCAATGTGATGAATGTTCTGCTGACTTCTGCATTGTGTGTGCCTTGTACTAAATATTGTCGTCTGGAAAGTAAATAACAGCAGATGAGCAAATGGGGCTGTGATGACATTTCAGTGTCCATAATGTTTCCATCCACAAAATGCAGCAGTTATGCATCATTTTAATGGTAGGAATAGATAAGCAGTCAGCTATCCGTATCCGGAAAATCAAAAAGGAAAGCAACATTAGAGGAAATAGATAGGCAGTGGGTGTTCAAGGGCAATGAGTCATCCTTGCCACAAATAAGGCTCAGAATGAGGAATACTAATAATTAGGCAGCATATTTCAAAAGTTCAGCTCTTTCCTCCTTTCCCAAATTATCTTTTATGCCCTGGGGATGTTTTGGAATGACAGTGTCTGCTTTGGGAGGTAGACATGAGGAAAATCCACTGTGGGAAGAAATGACCAAACAGCAGAGAAAAATAAAGTTGAGCTGTAAAGTTTATTTTTTCCTGAAAATCAGGCGGCGCCTCCAGAAGAAACTGGCATGATGCTGGTCAGCCAACAGAAGAAACACATCCCAGGGAAGGACAAAGCCAGTGGCCACTAAACTCGGCACTTGCAGGAAGCATCAACAGCACCTGCCTTTTCCCTTTTCCCATGACACTTATTTCCCTGAGCTTGCTCCGTTCTGCTCTCGGTCAGGGAATGAAACGAGTCCCTCTAGTGGGTGAATCCAGCAGGAAAGAACGTTCCCGTTTTGGTACACTGTCTCTTCCCCTCTCGAAGTTCGCACCTTCTGTTTTTCTGAAGCTGCCTTGGGTTGAAAACAAAGAGGGTTTTGACCCTGAATCGTAGTCTTACCCTAGCCTAAATCCTGGACTGTGTGAAGTTGAAATTTTCAAGGAGCAGATTTGGAGAAAGAATACAGATTCCACTGTGAATGCCAGTGCTCTGCCTCCTTGGATGATGGAAACAAAAATAAATGACAGGTGTTGTTTTCACTTAGGAGGACTTGTAGGAAAGAAGTCTTTTTGAACCTTCAGCATTTCTGAGTATGAATCAGAGAATCAATAAAGCTGGAAAAGACCTCTAGGTCATTGAGTCCAACCTTTGAACACCACCACGCTCACTAAATCATATCACAAAGTGCCATGTCTACTTGTTTTTCAAATACTTCCAGGAATGGCCACCTCATCACTTTCATGGGGAGCCTGTTCCAATGCCTAATCACCCTTTCCGTGAAAATTTTTTTCCTAATAGTTTCCTAATAATGACATAATTAACATTTAGTCATAAAACCTCTGAATTACGGAGATGTTTGGGCCTGTCCTAGGTAGAGACTAATCCTTTTCTGAACTGGAATAAGCCTTAAATCAGCAAACATGAGTTCTTGTGAAACGGCAGGGCTGCAGTGTCATCCCTGTTCCTTCCCTGCTTCCCTCTGCTGCAGAGCTCTGATTGCAGCAGCCTGACTTCAAGCACTGAAAAATGTCATCACTGACACTGCTGTGGTGGGTGCACGCTATCATTATAATCTGTATGCATTTAGCCATCCCAGCATGATAAGAGAATGATTAGGAGAATAGTTAGAGAGTAAATTAAAAACTCCCAGCAGTTTCCTGTGTGAAGGTACCAAGTTACAGGCATATTTTTTCACAGCATTACTGAAAAATGCCATTAGTTATACCTGGGAATACATGTTAGATTTAAACCCCTGGTGAGAATTTTTATTAACATACAAATATGTTAGGGCTCTTATGCTGCTTAAAATGTAATTAACCATCTTCTGAAGATTAAGGGTGCATAATCATAAAAGAAGTGCACTCTTGTGCATTTAATTCCTCTAATCTGCTTTATGTTGATGTTAGTGTGGAAGAATAATCACTAGTTTGCCTAAATAGTTTGGGTTTGTGCTGTAGGAAGAAATTGTTATAGGATGCACTTCTAAACTTAAAATCTGGTAGGCTTACAGTGATGGAGGATGATGAAGTGCACTGAGAGATTAGGAAAAAAATGCTTCTTTTATTCTTTTGCTGCCATTGCAAATGCCCTGCTGTGGTAAATCTGTGTTTCTGACAGTTTCATTCAGCAGACAAAAAGGAAGAGGGGACAGGCATTCCCAATGAATGACAAAGATGAAAGCAATAAACTTTCAGTAGTCTATTTAAGTACTAATTTAAACACATAATGTGTCATGTGGGGATTCAACAAGATTTTCTGAGAAGTATGTGGAAAATGAGCAACCAACACAAGGCAGAGAGACTTTTGATTTGCCAGGTTGCAGTATGAGAGCTGAGTTTGTGAAATGCACTCTAAAAAAATAAATTAATGATTTTAGGTTGTCATTAAAACATGCTGTTGGAATAGTCCATCCTCCCAGGGCTGTCACAGTGCCCATGCAATGCTGATAGATTTGAAAAGAGGTGAAAACCTTCAGGGCCACAGAGTAGAGGCCTGCATGGCAGTGTTCTCCTAGTGACATGTTCCACAAAACCACTGTGTAACTTAGAGAGCTTCACAGAAATATTTTTTCTTGCCCTTCCCTCCTAGCATGACTTCTTGTGAACTAAGAAGAGATAAAGAACAGTGAAAACTGTGGGATGAAGACATTTGCTGATAGTCATGACTGCATGACTACACACTGAATTGTGTAATAAGTGTGCAGCCTGTTCCTAGCAGAGTCAGTGGGGTGGAAACTCCCGTGGAAAACGTGG
Organism: Lanius collurio; assembly: GCA_020086605.1. Taxonomy (NCBI): domain Eukaryota; kingdom Metazoa; phylum Chordata; class Aves; order Passeriformes; family Laniidae; genus Lanius; species Lanius collurio. Next base: position 2,605,497 of record JACBWW010000004.1, read on the forward strand.
GATGAAGAGCCCATGCCACACCTGCTTTTGTTAGGAGGAGTCAGAGGGGATGGAGACTGGCTGGTATTCCATGAAGACCACCAAAGAAGGGAGTTTCCTCCTCACTTGAATAAGTAGGGGCTCTGTAAGGTCCTATAGGAAAAGCAGCTTCCAACAGCAATTTTAAAAACTGAAAAGCAACAGCAAAATCATTCCTTTTTTTTTTTTTAAGAGTAATTTATGTTAGGGGGTCCTTTAGCACTCAGGTCTTTGTGGGGCCAATAACACCTTGCAGATTGTTCCAGGGTAGACTGGTGACAGTGTAACTATAGGGAACAGTGACATGCAGATCAAGAAGGGCTCCTTGCCTGCTTTGTGCTTGTTTTCATTATTTCCAAGTGAATGCAGAGGCTTTATTGAAAGTCACTTGTTTTCATTACAGCTTCCTTCTGACAGGTGTGACAGGCAGCACGACAGGTTGCTCTGGGCCCTTCGCCATGCTGAGCTCTTGAGGCAAAGCTGCTTTCTGTGATTCCCTAAAGGAGGCAGCTGCCAAGCTCCTTGTGGCCACCTGTGCTGAGGGACCAGCATGCAGCATGTCAGGGAAACCCTTTCTATGGAGAGCACACACAGCTCTTCTCCCTTGGTGCTGACAGGGAGCAGCCACAGAAGCTGCTACTTGGGGAGCAGTGGCAGAGAAAACTCCTGCTTCCCAAGTCAAAACCCAGCACAGCAGCACAGAAACTCCCCTGGGTTTTTTCATCAGGCCCACAGACTGGGTTATTACACAAAGACCATACTGCATTTCTAGTCTTTAGCTGGTGGTCCTTTACAAAAATGTAGGGAAATACCAAAGGTTGTGTTATAAATGAAATGTCAATTTCATCAGATTAATAATTTGCGCAAGACAAATTATTATTATAAAAACAAATAAAATTTATTTCAATAAAATTGACAATCAAAATCAGCCACTATAAAAGAAAGCAGGGCCAAGCCTAGGTTCTTGACTCTGGGTGACACATACACAGCTCTGACCACCAGCAGTTCAGAGAGGTAAGTGCACACCCTAGAGATGTTTGAGTCCAGTTTTTATACTGTTTTTCTTGCTCTTGGCTATGAAATCCGTTGTCCTTTTCACTCCTGATGATACTCAGGTCCAGTGCTCAGTGGAACATTTAGATGTTGATGTGTCCAAGGATTCTCTTTGTGCTCTGGTTGATGGTTTCCAGTAACTCATCCCAATCTATGATGATCTTTCCGAGAAATCCTTATATGATTACAATGAGGTATCTTGAGCAATAGGTCCATTCATCAGCAATGTCCAGGGAGCAGCAGATCCTATCTCTTGCTTCTTTCAGATGGAAAAAGATTCTTGTTGGGTAAGGTGAAATCATGGGTCTGAGGTCATCCCCTGAGCTTGCCTGCACTTCTTATGTTAATTAGTACCTTCCTTGAGCAAGATGTCATGAGACTTGCCAAGGTGTACTCTGAACACAACTAAGTTTAAACATATATACAATTTACAAGATATAGTTCACATTTTAGATCTCACATTAATAACTTATTACATTTATAGTGTTTTAATTCCTTATGAGTTTTGACCCATCTACAACAGTTGCCAGAGCACGAATAGTGTTCCAGATCCGTTTGATGTTTTGTCCCAGGCTGATATTCCCCACTGCCTGCCTTCTGTAGCACTGGGTGCAGACTGCATCTCTGTTTGGACAGGAGCCAGAAGCACCAGCACAGAGCTGAAGGGTGCTGCCAAATCAGAGTAGGCTTCATCCACATGCACATCCTGGCTTGAACTTGTCCTTTTCAGAGAGGCATTAAGTAGGTTAAATCTTAAAATCTTACTTAAAATTGTATAGGAGTTGAGTGCTCAATTCCCTTAGGATTCTTGAGCAGGTGGAATATATATATCCCAGCCAATGGAAAGAACACCAGATTCCTATTCCAAGCTTGTTTAAGGATTACTAGTGTGAACAACCTTGGATAAAGTGCACTCGAGAACCTGATTAATTCTGCTTGTCATTCAGTCTTGCACTAAATAAGACATGAAGCTCCAGACACAAAACCAGCCATTCTTCTGTTCTAACAGTTTTCTGTCAACACAAGACAATAAAACATGAATATTTTAGATTCATAATGCAGACAAATAGGAGATAGGAGCTGTATTGTGCTTCACATGCATGGCTAACTCAGTTATGCTAATGTGATTATCTCACTGAACTTTTGTGCTGTCGCTTAAGGGTAACTTTGCCTTGCTTAGCTGGGGTATGCATGTTTGTTTCACACAGGCCTAATGTCTGTTTTAAGTTTATAGAAATAAGGAAGCCTGATTTCCCTCATCTGTTACAAAGCAGCATCCTTTCTTGGCATTAAAGTCTTGGCCATAAAAATCATAAAATGATAGAGTTTTTGGTTCTTGGAGAAGTAAAGATGGTGGTAAGCAGAACTGCCATCCTGGACTTCCAGGCAGCAGATTTTTTCCTGTTTAGGAGACCTATTCACAGAGTCATTTGGGAAGCAGTGCCAAGGAGTTCAGGAAGGGCAATGGAGTTCAGGAAGGCTGGAGATTCTTCAAGAAGGAAATCTTAAAGGTGCAGGACTAGGCTATCTCCAGGTGCTGAAAGACGAGCTGGCTGGAACTAAGGGGAAAAAAAAAGAGTTCATGACCTTTTGAAGAAGGGGCGGGCAATTCAGGAGGACTACAGTGATATTGTGAGATTAGCAGGGTGAAAATCAGAGCTGAAATGAGAAAAATTAGAAAAAAGTCAGAAATTGAAAAGCCTAACTGAAACCTAATTTGGCTACTACAGTAAAGAGCAATAAAAAATGTTTCTATTAATACAACAGAAGAGCTAAAGAGAATCTTCATCCTTCACTGGATGCATGCAGAAACATAATGACAGAAGATCAGGAAAAGGCTGAGGTTCCTAATGTCTTTTTTGCCTCAGTCTTTAATAGTAATAATAAGACCAGTTGTTCTGTGGGTACCCAGACCCCTGAGCTCACAGACAGGGAAATGGTCAGCGATGTGCTACACTACAGACACAAATCTATGCAGTCAGATGGGATCCAGAAAAGGATAGTGCAGGAGCTGGCAGAAGTGCTCCCTGAGCACCTTTCAATCATTTAGCAGCAGTGTCAGGTAACCCTGAGGTCCCAGGGACCTGGACTTTAGCAAATGGGACACTCATCTACAAGAAGGGCTGGAAGGAGGATAGGGGAACTGCAAGAAGAGAAGAAAATCCCTGCTCAGCCAAGTCCTTCTGCCCTGCTTGCCATTGCCTACGCCTGTGCTCTTAGGAGATGTCTCTTCCAAGGGCACGAGTGCTCACAGAGCACAGGACCTTCAAAAGCAGACTTTCCTTCAGCAGCCCAGAGTCTGCTCTCCTCATATGCATGGTCAAGGTTTTGCTGGTAATTGTATGGAGTTGTTCCACAGACTAAGGGAATGATGGCTGTCTGTGTGTCAGATAAACTGGGAAGGTGATAATGCATTGGGAGGTGGGAGACTTGGCATGACTTAAATGCTTTGGGTTAAGGAGTGGCTATTGTTCTGGTTTTGGCTGGGATACAGTTAATTTCTTGTCAGTAGCTGGTCCAGTGCTGTGTTTTGGATTCAGTATGACAATGGTACCACACTGATGTTCTGGTTGGTGCTAAGTGTCGTGTTTATACCAAATCAAGGAGATTTTTGTGCCTTGTGCTCTGCCACTGAGGAGGTACAAAACCCACAAACCCAAAAAGGTGGGAGGGAGGAGCATAGTTGGGACAGGTGACCCAAACTGGCCAAAGGGATATCCCATAGGCCATGATGGCCAGTATATAAAACGGGGGAGTTACCTGGAAGGGTGAGGTGCATGGGAAAGGGTCCGGCATCGGTCAGCACGTGGTGATCAATAGTATTGTGCATCACTTGGTTTTATTTTTTCTTTTACTCTTCATTCTTATAAATTCTTCTAATTATTTGCTTTCAATTGTTAAATTGTTAAATTGTTGTGTGATGGCAAACTGCCTACTGGGATTAACCCACAACAATCCTGAAACCAGACAGCCCACTCTGTCCTCAAGTGCTATATTCAGCCCACCCAGCAGCTCTTCTGCAAAACTCTCCCTGACTCTGCAGCAGCTGAGCAGCCAGCATCCTATGCCTTTGCTCCCTGACAAAGTGATGCAGGGAGACTCACAGACAAAGCATTTGCTCAAATATACCATTTGTTGCCATCTTTGCACCCAGTAAAGCTCACAGGAGGAATGGACTCTCAAAAAGAGAATTTGCCGGACTGGCTGGAAGGCAGCAACATTAAATGCCAGTTGGCAGTGAGCACAGCTGTGGAGAGTGACCAATTATTCCGATTTCCCCAGTGCAGGAGCACAGACGGGTGGGGGAGCTGTAGGCAGGGAATCAGAGAAACCAGAGCCCACCACCTCAGGTCTTCTACCAAATAATCCCTGACTCTGGTAGCTGAGCAGCTGCATTCCATGCCAAGGTGATGCACGGATACTCAGAGAAACGGTGTTTATTCAAACACACCATTTGTTGTAAACTTTATATCAGCTAAAGCTCCCAGGTCAAAGAATGGTTAGAATGATATTGAAAGTGTTTTTCTAGAAACCTAACCATTCTACACTTCTACAGTTCTACAATTCTATGATTCTATGATTCTACAGTTGTCTCATTCAGAACCTGTTGGGGAGGATGAAATAGGGAAACCTTATAAATATGACTGCTTGGCAAAAGATTCTGAAAATATAAAACCTGCGAGCGAAATAAAAATGAAAGCTAGCTTTGAGATGTAAGATACCAAGCTGTTAGTTACTGTACAACCAAAAAACAATGGGCTAGCCAGCTGAAGGAGAATCCCTCTTGATTGAACAATGTCTTTAGCAAAGGAGAGGATGCTTCGGCAAACAGAAAAGTCCAAGGGTCAGAGAAACCCTGCCTGCGTGTCAGGGAAGAAAAAAGTAGTTTTAGAAAGTAGTTTTTGGGAGTTAAAATGTAACACAGTATGGTAATGTAGTAGTTTTGATAGGTTGTATGTAAATTCTATAAGGATTTCTGTCTTCTATTGATTGGATATTGTACTATTACCATATTCAGCATAGGAAGAGATATAATATCATGTAACCAGACTTTTAGGTCTCTTACGCTCTCTCTCTCTCTTACACTCTTACGCTCTCTCTCTCTGGCTCTCTCTGGGGCATGCTCTAAGCTGTGGCTGGCAGCTTAAGCAGAGCTCCTGCACCCACGACCCTTGCAAATAAACTGCATGTTTCAGGAGCTGCCTTGAACGTAGAAATCGCCCGAGCCAACTGAGTCCCACGGAACCTTTTTATTATTATCTACAAGAACCCAAAGTAGAGGTGATGATTCAGCATGGAATAGTTGGTTATCTTCAGTATTGGCTAGCTACAGCCATAAATTTGCAGGGACAACATCAGGCCCACCTGCCTCTTCTCTTCTTACAGAAGGCACAGGTATCCAAGGCAAAGACACCTGTAAATGAGGCAAGCATCAGAGGACGTATGGGAAGCAGTCTTTTATCTCATGTCATGACTAATAGCATGTTCCCAGCTGGAATATAGTTTAAGACCTCCCTCATCCCCACCCCAGATCAGCCCCTCAAAATGGCCCCAAGAAAACAAAGCCCCGACAACCACAAAGTGCAGACCCACTGCTCTGGAATGGCCCCCAGAGACTCCCTTTTACAAAGCAGGACAAAGCTCCCTGAACCCTTGGCAAACATAAAATTGGACGATGCAATTGCTGGGTGCTTTGCTCTTTGAGATCCCCTGTGGTGAGATGGGATCAGGTCCCTTGGTGCTCATCTCTGTGCTTGTGGGGATGCTCTTGGGACCTTTGTGACACCCCTGGGTGTGGGGTGTAGAGGAGGTCTTGGGGGTTCTCATGGATGAAAAACTGGCCATGAGCCAACAGTGTGCACTCACAGCCCAGAAAGCCAGTCAAATCCTGGGCTGCTTCAAGAGAAACATGGGCAGCTGTTGAGAGAGATGGTTCTGCCCTCAGCAGGCCCCACCTGGAGCACTGCATCCAGGCCCGGGCTCCTCAGCACAAGAAAGATGTGGAGCTGTAGGAGAGGGCCCAGAGGAGGCCATGAAGATGGTCAGAGGGCTGGAATACCTTTCCTGTGAACACAGGCTGAGAGAATTGCTCATCCTGGAGAAGAGAAGGCTCTAGGGAAACCTCATTGCAGCCTTCCAGTACATGAAAGGGAGCTTATAAAAAAACAAGGGAAAGTGACTTTTTACACAGTCAGATAATGATAGGACAAGGGTGAATAGTTTTGTACTAAAAGAGGAGAGATTTAGATTGCATGTTGGGAAGAAGCTTTTCACTGTGAGGCTGCTGAGACCCTGGCACAGGTTGCCCAGAGCAGCTGTGGCCACCCCATCCCTGGGAGTGTTCAAGGCCAGGCTGGATGGGGCTTTGAGCAACCTGGTCTGGTGGAAGGTGTCCCTGCCCATGGCAAGGGGTTTGGAGCTCTAGATGAACTTTAAGGTCCCTTCCTACTCCAGTCATCCCTGGATTCTGTGATCTTGGGTGGTGTCTTGGGCAGTGGGCATGAAGCCCAGAGCAGCAGGAGAGCCTGTTGCTCTAGGGATCAGTATCCTGGGGCAGCTGCTGAAGGGGTGCCAAAGGCTGCCTGTGCACAGCCCATGTGCAGCAGAGCTGGGGAAGACTCTGGAGCACAAATCTGAGGGAGCTGGAGGTGTATAGCCTAGAGTAAAGGAGGCTCTGGGGGAATCTCATTGCTCTCGACAACTCCCTGAAAGGTGGTAGCAAGGTAAGAGTCAGCCTGTTCTCCCAGGTAACAAGTGACAGGATGAGAGGAAATGGCCTCAGGTTGCATGAGGGGGTGGTTTAGAGGAGAGATTTGGGAAAAGTTTCTTCCTGGAAAGGGTCATCTAACATAGGAACAGACATCCCAGAGAAGTGGTGGAGTCACCATCCCTGGAAATGTCTAAGAAACGCTTCAGGTGCCTCATATAGCACTTGAGGATGTGGGTTAGCGGTGACCAAAGTGGTGGCGCTGGGTTTGTGGTTGAACTTGGTGATCTTGAAGGTCTTTCCAACCTTAATAATTCCATGATTTAGGCACTGTTTTTGTCACAGGAACCATCATTACTATATATTAAAATACACTCACACACATGTGATAACCCAACCTCTGACTGCTCAGCACACTTACAGCATTTGCTCTTGCTTGAGGCAAAGCAGTTTGCAGGGAAGTTACTTTTGCCTTTTGCATCTTCCTGCATCAAGTAGGCACTAGAGTGATCCTCTCTTAATGGGATGGTACACTGATACTGTCTTCAATTTCCAGGGCCCTCTGCACAACATTGTTAAAACAATTACACAGATCTGTTTTTTCCCTACTGAAGAAGTGTGTAGAGGTCTTAAACGATATTCCAGCTGGGAACATGCTATTAGTCATGAGATGAGATAAAAGACTGCTTCCCATATGTCTTCTGATGCTTGCCTCATTTACAGGTGTCTTTGCCTTGGATACCTGTGCCTTCTGTAAGAAGAGAAGAGGCAGGTGGGCCTGATGTTGTCCCTGCAAATTTATGGATGTAGCTAGCCAATACTGAAGATAACCAACTATTCCATGCTTTGAAATCCCTCACCAGATCTTGCTGCCCCTGAAACAAAGGAAATATGCATCTTTTTTATTAAAATGAATGAATAATAACTGAATAATGAGTATCAGTGATTAAAATCCCCAGTATCACAGCCCCATCTAATGGACTGGCTGAAAGATATTCAAAGGACCTACCAAAAGTCTATCTGTTCTTTAGCAAAATACATTATCATGATAAACAGGACCCTGTGGCATATTAAACTCTTAATTATGGCACAGGAGGCATTTTCTCTGAAAATTAAAAAGGTTGCAAAATGGCTACAGCCTCTGGGAGGCAATTCTTAGAAGCAAAATGTAACTCAGTGTTAGTGACTCCTTTATCTACTTCCTTCAGTATTCTCTTGGCACGGATTAACGTGGAGAGGGGAGTCTCATAGTTCTTAGTCATGTTATCATTATGCCAGTGACTCTGGTATGCCATAATCCTACAGAGCAGCACTGGCCCAAGGGAAAACACAAGGAAATTACTGAGAAAAGACAGACATCAGTTAATTCAGGCTTCATTTGCTACTGTGTACTTGAGACTTTTTCTTTTAAATTCATGAAAAAATGGCAAATGATGTGTGGCTTCCAGAGAAGTGGCTTGGCCTGCACAGTGTCAGTCTAGGGGAAGACCAGCCCCAGGGCTGCCTGTGCTAAATGCTACGGGATACATGTCCACAAACCCTGATTGTAAGGCTGCTTACCGGGCTCTTACACCTCATAACCAAAACCTAATGGATCAAACCTCAATAAATAGGTACTAGCAGCAGGATGCTGAAAGTAGTGGTGTCATGAGTTTACATCCTAATCCAGAGCTTCTGAAGGGGAGCAGAAGGACCCTTTTCATTTCAGTGGGTGACAGATGGAGTAACTATTAGTTTCTATCTGCAAAGTTATTTTAGATACCAGTAATTTCTGTGATACTAGGTTACTAGGAATTTCTAATGCTTCTTCCTCTGGGCCTCTCTTAGCTTCACCAGCAGTGACAACTGAAAAAGTACTTCTTCCCAGATGACTCAGAGCTCTGAGCCCACATCACATTCAGGAGTGCTAATTAGGCACCTTATCCTGGAAACAGGAAGAATTAGGCAGCAGAAGCCCCTTTTAAGTGTTCTCATCCTGAGAGCCCACTCTTTTTGCTCTTCTGAAGATTTCCCATCACTTTGCTGACCTCGTTAAGAAAAAGGTTCAAGCAAGGAGATCTCTTAACATTTCCCATGTTCCTGAGACTGAGTGCCCAGACACAAACAAGGACATTTTACTCCAAATCCATAAATCACTGCTGTGTTTTATAGGAGTTCTGAGCTGGGTATCTGACTGCAGTATTTATGACATACTGTTACCTCGGGGCCTAGTATGGACTTTTGTAAGTGGGCTTTGCAAGTCCCATAAAGCCCAGCCAAGGAATCACCGAAGCAGGAATACCTGCTCATCTTAACTTAGGAGAGTCTCAAATAAATTCTTACTTAAGCCAAGCTCATTTTGGGGGAGAGATCACTTCAGATGGAGCAAATGTGATTTTCTATGCTGACCATGGGTGCCTACTTCTGTGGAGCTGGAAGGACTTGGTGCAAGCATTAATCTTCTGGATGCACAACAATTTCAGCAGCCACAAAAGCTCCCTCATGCTGACCAAGTGCCAAATTCCCTTTTGAATCCATCTCCTTGTTGGTCCTGTACACAAGGAAAAACTTCAGGGTTAATTTGGGAAAGGTTTCCTCTTGGGTTAATGGCTTTGCCAGGAGACTGATTCTCCTGCTTTGGATTGGTTCACCCCCGTGGGGCAGTGCCAGGCTGAGAGTGCTGCTCCAGGGCTTGGACACTGCAGTGAGCTTCATGGTCACAGGGACAGGTCCTGCAGGTACAGGTGGCCATGCCCATATGCATAGCCACTGGTGGCCAAGTTTTGTGTCACTTCCTCAGGAGCCACCACAAAACCAGAGTGGAAAAGGCAGAGGAAAGACACCATACCTGTTAGAGACCAGCCCTGTCTCTCCCAAATTCACATCTAGAACAACAGTCTCAGCTAACTATAAGGTCATTAGGGAAGAGGAAGGCTGAAGCAGCCAGGATTTCTCTATAACGGGAGCCCCAAGTTCTGGCCCTGGTTGCTGTGTCCCAGTAGATGCCCCACTCTGGAGCAGACATCAGAAAACAGGGGCATCTAGTGGCTGTGTCAGAAAGTTCAATAAACACCACCATTCCCTTGAAAAGATGTGAGAGTTTTCCCTTCTCCTCTCTCAGCTCTACAAATTAAAATATTTTAAACCATAACCCGGAGAAGGAGGGAGGGACACAAATCCTTGCTAGATTTCACGCTCTTGAACCACCATTTCTGACCCATCTGTGACATTTACAACAGCAAAACCATATTAAATGAATCTTTTGCTGGTTTCTGCTGAAGCTGCTGCTCTGGGCAGCCGGACCTACATCCCTGGCACCCAAATCCCCTGCTGATTCATGGCAGGGGAAATGTTGCCTCTTTCTGTTCTGACCAAAGCAGAGTTTTGCCCATGGGCAGCAGCTGTGCACTGCAAGTAGTATGGCTGTGTGTGACAGCCACAGTGCCTGCTGCTGCCTGAGGATTGCATTTGCTGGAGATCATCCCCCTGCACCACTGAGCTGTAGCCTGGGTGCAGCCAGAGCTGCACACCTCACCACAGCAGGTTAGTGACAGGGAAATCATGGACTAGGGTGTGTTTTGCTCCTGTGGCTCCCACTGCCCAGCTTTACCCTCTTAGCTGATGGCACCAGAGCGCAGTGAGGCATTTCATCAGCTCCTCCTTCCCTACCCCGGGGAGGGGCCCCATGTTTTCCTTCTGGACAGGTACCTTCCATACCCCCGAGGGTTTTCCCTTGCAGGGATGAAAAGGGAGATTATCAGAAATGCAGGTGAGGAAGCCTTGTTTACTTTAATGGCAGAGATACATTACAGCTTCAGGTACAGCTCCCTTATACAATGCTCTGAGCCTGCACATGCAGCCCTTGCACACAGCACTTTTCAACCTGTTCACATCCTAGGAATTGCAAATGGGACTATCTAATAAATAACTACCCCCTGGCAGTAACACCTTTCAGTCCCTCTTTCTCTGTTAGGTTCCCATCAGCATCACTTGCTTGGTGCGATCTGAATTTGCCTGAATTCTCCCTAATGTGTGGACAGAGCTGGCATATTGCAATGGGACTGTCATACAGGCATGTTCCAAGTGTTCCTGTTCAATGGCTAAACAGAGGATAGCCCAGTCTCCTGAGCTGTCAGGCATTTATCAAATGCAAAATTCATTATTTTATTAAGCAAAAGGAATAAGGGAGAAAGCACAAAGCAAAGAACTGAGTGCTGAATGCTAATAGGGCTGTTGCTGTTATGCAATTCTCTACAGAAAATCAAGACAAATGATAATACTGGAAAGGCATATTATTATTTTATAGGCTAAGTCCCAAAGTGAGAGGAGGAGAGAGAAAAACATGCACAGCTGTTTTTCCCTTTTCTGGCCACTTTGATGCACTTAGAGAATACATAAATTTGCAAGGTCTGTATGTGCTCCCTGAGTCACAGCTCAACTCACCGATAAACTCCAAAGCTTGCATTCCCCAGACAACCTGTTTTGTGCATAGACGTGCATTCTGTGTACAAATACCATTTATTTTGATGAATTTAGCAGGCTGGCACTCAGCTAAGGAAAGAGAGGCTCTGCAAGGTGGTTAGTACTGTGACTGCAGTTCAGGTGAACACAGACAAGCTCAGCTCAGGTGAGTACACACCTAAACTCAGCTGGCAGTAGGTCCATGCAGCAGAAAGCATGGTCACCAGCTGCCCACAAAGGTAGAGAAATAAATTAATCATGAGCCCATGCTCAGCTGTGCTGGTTGCAGCAGAGGACTGGACTTAGCTCAGGTGTATCATGAGAAGTCAGAGATCCCCTCCTTTTCCTGGCTCTACAATAAACAGAATTATGGGGTGGAGACATATTTGAAAATCCTGGTTATCTACTATCTTGAGGAGAGTTTTTTTATGCCCATATCCACACATGTACACAGAAAGAATGCACAGAGATGTGATGTGCCAGGTAAGGTAACATTGATAACAATTTTGATAGCAAAGCTTTTGGCTAAATGGCTTTTAAGTGGAAGTTCAGCCTTGGGAGCAGTTACAGAACAGTTACATGTGAACAAGGACATTTGTATTTGTGTGCTTGTTACAGTGTGGAAAATAGCTACTATGATGGCCTCCCCTTGGTGCACATCAGAGGATGGCGAGTGGGCACAGACCACCCCACAGAGAAGCAGCTGTCCAGATGGCATTTCCTTTTCTAGTGGTTCCAGCCAGCTGCAAGGATCTGGTCGTCTTTCAGTACCTTTCATTCAAAAGACTGAGAAAACAGCACATGTATGTGAAAGACAAACTGGTTTCTTCTGCTCACTCCTTGTGAGAGAAAGAGCTGGAGAAGGTCAGTGCAAGTCCAGCAAGGGCCTTGTCTCACTTGGTGGCAATGTTCGTTTTCCAGACAGCCTTGATACCTTCAGAGGTGACACCAGGGACTTGCTGCCAAACGTGCAGGTGCATCTTGACTGGAGAAAGCACGTGGTGATTGGGTTTGTCCCCATCAGTTGCTCTGAACTAACCTACATCTCTGCAGTTTTTGACCTGATGTAATGCTCGGCTTCCTTATGAGTGGAATAAATCAAGCAGCATTCTGATGGTAGAAATTGGTCATGGTAGGCAGGGACTGCTTCTTCTTCCTGTGCAGCGGTGAGCATGTTGTGGCTCTATTCAATATGTAAGCATCTTCTGCATAGCCTCAACACTGGAAAAAAATTTTAATATTCCAGAAATGTCAATATTTACTGTAGTAGGCTTAAAACTCCCTCAAATCCACTAGAAGACTGTCCTGGAAAGCAGCTCTACCTCTCCAGGATAGCTGCTCTCCCCAGCCAGCTCTAGAGCTCAGAAAAGAGCTAGACACTGGGGCAATGGCAGAGAGCTACCACAGATCACTCACAACAGTTAACTCAGAGACTCCGCTTTTCTTTTCTCTTGGCAATCATCCACCAGCACAGCTCAGGTGACAACTCTGCCGTGTGTTAAACTGCCGGAACCCACATGTGTGTCTGAGCTGCAGTGATATGCTAATATTTTAAACATTTTGATCTATTGCTTATCCTCCAGCTAAACAAAAAGGTCTTTCTCACCTACTTTTAATTTCTTTTCCGTGCTGCTGAAAGCAGCCTGCATCTGCCGCAGTGATGAATGACCTTGCCGAGCCCATATAAAAGCCAGCAATTGTTGGCAGTACAGTTCAGCGGTGCCTGTTCTGCTTCCTGCAGCAGGAGCTGCGGGCACTCTGCTCCAGTTCCTCATTGATCATTGCAGATACCGGGGAAAAACACCTCTTCCCACTGGATTCGGTCAGGGGCTGCCGTGTACTCCATCGAGTGTGAGACTGAGCCCGGAGCAGGGAAGCTTGTGTTCTGCTGTTAGTCTCTTCCATTTGTTTCACTTTTCCAGCTCTTTGATAGCACACCCAAGGCTAGGATCTTTCAAGGCCATCGCCCACTGTCCTCTGGGAAGCTGATGCTGGTCTGTCGGTGTGACAGGTGAGGCAATGGCTGTGTGAGGACCTGTATGAAACGACAGCCTGCAGAGAGTAAAGATCTTGTCACTCTTAGAAAAAAACACACATTCAACCCCTGTGTAACAAAGACGCAAAGGGGGCGGCTTGCTGTTAGTGAGAAGCTCACAAATCTATGTGTCCCAGCAGACAGTTTCAACACTGGTTGTTTGATTTCTAAAATCTAATGAAACTGCGAGAGAAGAAAAGCTTCCAGCTTTCAGCAAAGAAAGGATTTTTACAGGCACAAATGATTAACACACACTTACCTCTGTCAGTTACTGGGAGAAAGTGAAGTCCTGGGGTTTGGCTATGTGCTTGGGATGCTGGAGCTTTGCAGATTTTTAATGGTTGAAGTGATCCTAATCAGCCTAACTTTCCACATGACAGAGAGAAAAGGATCTCCCCCAGACCCTTTATCAGCAAGGCTGTTTGGTTGCATTGACAGCTATTTTTCCAGAGAGAGATCTTTCCTGAAATGTTTGGAATGTAGAGCTGTGCTTGGCCTCTAGCACTGGCACAGGCTGAGGGCAATTCACTGATGCCCTCCATCCGGGTCTGAGCTGTGGGTTTCAGGAGTGCTGAGGACGGTGCAGTGTGATACAACATTGGCGCCTCACTCTCCTCCCTCTCCCCTGCACTGAGGTCTGACCAGGGCTGCACCCCCACGGACCTCCAGCCACAGTACTGGGGGAGCTGCAGTCCCCTGCAGATGGAGACAATGACTTGCTGAGGAGAAAGGGATGGATCTCAGGGCTCAGAGCCTTCAAACAGGCTCCTTTCCCCTTTCTCATATGGCAAATGTGTCAAGGGTGACTCGGCAGCCTGCTCTCCTAGAACCTATGCAATGATTGTTTAAGCTTTGCTTTAATAACAAAAAATTATTTCTCAGTTATGAGGTCCAAAACTATTTGCTCACGGTTTGTGAGCGAAATGGGGCTCAGAGGCCAAGGGGAGTTGATGGGCAGGAGCAGGTAAAAGCCCTTTGACTATCAACTCTGAGATTTAGCCACACTGGTAGAATGGCTCACAACACTGGCCCAGAAATCTTCTCCAGTGTTAAACAGAGTTGTGCTAGAGAACTGCTCAAATTATTGAAGGTTTCTGTTCAGACAGGACCTTGATTAGAATTTTGCTCATATTATTACAAACTCCAATCCTTCACATCCTTCTCTGGCTGCAGAGAGTTCAGCCAGGGCTGCCTTTGCCACATTTAATCATCCCGGGCATATTAACTACAAATTCCTGCAACACTGGAAGCACATCTTATATACTTGCCCATAACCGATGATTACTAATTTTTTTACTTGGAAATTTATCAACAGGATTGAATAATTGTTCATCTCCCCACTCAGGCTAGCACTGGAATGAATTGCATTCATTCCCAAAGTTGTGATAGTGACCTGAAACACTCTCTTCAGTGTTGTGTAGGGATGTCTTACAAACAGAAAGATTTACTGTAAATGTCAGTGAGGTACAACAATGATAACTTTATTTTAATGAAGAAAGCGGAATCCTGATATTTTCAGCCCCAGGCCAGCAATCCAGTTTCCTCTCCTCCCTGTGCTTTGTGCACACACTTCACCACAGTCACGGAGCTGAGGGACTGCAGTGTTAATTTCTGGATTACTCACCCTGTTACACATCAGTGGCATCTTTTTCACCACCCCACTGGGCATGTGTTTCAAAAAATGACAGTTCAATGGAGATACAAGGGGAATGCTCCCCTCCAAACGTGACAGTGTTAATGCTGGGAATTAAATCATTTGACCTCAAAAATGTGACACAGTTGTGTTACAGCAGGACAGATGGATGGGGATCACAATGGTCTAAACTTGCAAAGTAATCAGTCATGTCAGGTGTCAGAGTTTCAGAAGGTCCCTCTTGAAATGCCTCCAGGGCCTCACTTAGCGAGTGCTTAGACCTCTCTGACAGTGATGCCTTCGGATGTTTCAGGTTGGCAACTGGCTGGGAAAGTGCAGCTCCAAGACTCCCCTGTAGCAGGGAACAGCATTACCAAGAGCTGAACCAAAGTTTGGCCAATGGCTCCTAGAGTAATTAAGCCTGGATTTTGCCAAAGTATCTCTGTATAGCAGAAACAAAAATTAAAAATTCAGAGCATAGTAGGGACTGGTTCAGTCTTCAACCCCTGGAACAGTTTGGCACAGAGCTAATTTTGAAGCAGAGGGATATACAACTGTGCACAGAGCTTCTCCAGGGGGAAATAAAATTAGTCTTATTATGCTAGTGATAAAAATGTCTGTTTCTATGCCTACAGACCTTTGAAAGTCTTCTAGTACAAAATTTGCTCTGCTTTTGTGTCACCACTTAAAACACTCAACTCTGACAATCGTTGAATAGCTGACCTGTGTCTGCACAGTCTGCTTGTGTAATTAAAGAGACTGAAATGGTGGCTTTAGGGCCAGAATTTTTGAGAATATTCTAAGAATCATACTGGTTAATCCAGACAGTCATTGCTCTAATCCCATAAACAGTGTGGGCTATCATGCCAGGAAGAGTCCCTAATTTCCATACCTGCCCTGCAGCAATAGCAAAAGCACTAACCATTCCTCTCACTGTCATCACTCATTTCCCTCTCAGATGTTTTTAAAATATAGTCCTGCAAATATGTTGAACTCAGAATTGTGTCAGGACAGCTGCTAATCATGAGGCAATGATGCCTTTTCTGATGGATGTTTCTGTTATTACAATTGAAGTTTTGTCTCTTGAAATTAAGAAACAGTAATTAACGTATTTAGCACCATGGGCTGATCGGATTGTTTTGACACTGGTTCTTGAAGAAACTGAAGCACTCCATCTTCCCTCCCAGCACTGTCTTATGTGGGGAATTCAGAAAAATAATTGAGAATTGTAAATCATCTGGGGCTATGGCTTGATTGCATTTGAGGTGACTTTTAAGGGTGAAGAAACATCTGGCACCTTCTAAAAAGTAATGTTGGTGAAAAAAAAAGAGAATACTGGCAAGAGGTGGTAAACATACAATCACCATGAAGGCAGAAAACGTGCCATGGAACATTTTTGTTTGTTGATATCAAACACTCAGCACTCCTAAGAAAAGCTGTTAGGAACAGACTAGTGGGGTAGCTCTGAAGGAGCAGGTTGGAGATAATCCTTCAGTCTCTGGTCTGTGGATTCCCTTCATGATCATGACAAACAATATAACTCTGCCCTACATTTTCCTTTGTAAAGGAGACTAGCATTGAGATGCTGCAGGGCTTAAATCTCTCCTGTATGTATAACAATACACAAATAGGTGCAGATGTATACAGGCACAGTATTTTGGGGTGGCTCAGAAGTAGATGAACATCCTAGTAGATGAACAATAGGCCAAGGCTACTTGATGTACGTGATGCAGGCTAGGACAGCAAGTGTTTTCACTTCTGGAGAGCAAGGGAACTCCTCCTTTCTGAATCCATTTTGTTTTGCCCTCTCCAAAAATAGCAGGAGTGGAGCTACTAAACTGTAGCAGACTGTTGTAAACTGCAAGGTGCAAGACATAAAGCTGTCTTAATTTGCCCTGGAGAAGCATTTAGGATGTCAAACATTTAAGTGCCCCATTCCTTCAAAAACACTGGACTGTGTCAGAATAGCCTTGATGAAAGGGACCTTAACCCAGAAAATCACCTTCCTTCAGGATACTACATATTAAGCATACATCTAAGCACACTTCTCAAAGCTGGTGCTGCCAGATCAGAAACAGGAAGAGAGAAAAGAGCAAATGGTTTTGAGCATGTAGAAGAATCAAAGAAATAATCAGCATGGCCCTGTGGTAGAGATAGCATTGGAGATGGAGGTTGGCAAAATGATAACCATGAAAGTACCAGGCTCTGGGTCTTGTGAGCCTGAGAGGAGGTGGCAGAGCTGTACAGAGATACAGCTGGGGTGTTAGATACGTGGCACATGGAGGATCTGTCATTTCAAGAGAAGCTGTCAGGTTGAAAGCTTCGGATGGGGATTGTTTTTTTTAGTTCAGAGGCTGTGGATATAATTACGACAATTTGCATAAAAGTCAAGCCCCTTGTGCAATTTAATGGGTCTTGGCAGGAGGGTTTGGGAACACTCAATGCATGGGAGAGGCAGAGAGAGTTGGAGCAGGAGCTGCTGCTTGTGGGACACAAGCTGGAGCTGCCCAGTGGGAGGGCTGTGCCCAGAGCAGGAGATCTGGGCTAGAGACAGCAGAACCACAGCCTCAGCCTCTGAAGCAACATGTGCCCTTTCTAATGGAACATTTCTAATTCACAGTATATCTGAGGCCCCAGCTCCAGAACCAGATCCTACTAAACGCTGGCAACTCTGGAAACCTTGCCAGCTCCTTAAGACATAGAAGAGCCTTTCTGCAAACTCCCCTACAACTGGGATTTTAGGAGCCTGTGGGGCTGAGTGCAGAACACAGTTCTGTCAGCAGTCAATGTGAGCCACTGCCACCTGCCAAAAGTGGGTCTCATTCCTCTGTGGGTTTCCTGTCACTGCCCCAGGTTTTGACAGCCAGAAGGGGTGAGTAGCAAGGGTCTCAGCAGGCTTCTTCTCTGGCATGCTGCTGCGTGGTGCTCAGCACTTCTCAGGAATAGCTCCTATCAAGAGAAGGTGGTGACTGAGTCTAAACCTCCCTGTCGCCCATGGGGAAAGAGCCAGGCTTGATGGGTTAAGGGAGTTGACACCCTCATAAGATTCCTCTTCTTGCCTGTTGAGAGGTAAACCAAATATATCTTCTAATCTATTGAGGGGTGGAAGGTTGTTTCGGGTTTTGCTTGTCTGTTTGCTTGCATGGGCTACAAGTTTTCTGGTAGCAGTGAAAAGAAGGAGTCAGAAAAAAAGGACTTGGATCAAATTTGGGGTGAACAATTAAAGTACAAGCTTCTCCTGTCCTAAGCCATTCAGAGCCATAAGTGGACTAAACTGTGCAAGTGGATGCTGTTTTTTCAGTATGACCATAATTAAAGCAGTGGGCAATTGGGCTAACTGGAAAATAATTTGAACCACTTGTGCATAAGCACCTTGACATGAAATTAGGACGTAATTCAGAGCCCCCAAGAGAGAAAATACTGGCTTGTACTCTGCCTACATACACTCAAATTAATGCATAATGCAGCAAGTTTCTTCCTCTCTCTGCCTGTCCCTTTCTCTTTCTCACACACACAGACTCATGCACGCAGCTGAACTCCCACACAAGTTCTGTGGGGAAATTACAGCCTGCTCATGTCACTCCCTTCTTTGTCACTGAAATAGTGCCATAGGTCTGGAAAGTGCTCTCTCTGTGCAGTACCAAACTTCTTCCAGCTCTGGAACATCTTACTTTGATAATACATAAATTAGAGCTTTCTGTGTAAATCAACAAATTGACTTTTTTCCTCAAAAGCTGGATTG
This sequence comes from Lanius collurio, assembly GCA_020086605.1. Taxonomy (NCBI): domain Eukaryota; kingdom Metazoa; phylum Chordata; class Aves; order Passeriformes; family Laniidae; genus Lanius; species Lanius collurio. The sequence continues at coordinate 2,624,125 of JACBWW010000004.1, forward strand.
CACCAACACTAGTCAGAAATTGTAGTTTTCATGTTTGCAAATTTTTGGGAGCTAGGCATGAAGAACCAAACTTTCTGTTGTCAGGTCACATAAACTCCAGGATTTCTCAGAGGCAAATTGTGTCTTGAACACTCTGCATGATTCACACAAAAGAAAGGGCCTTTCTCCATGTAAAGCATCAGCTTCCATTAAGCTGAAGTAAACTACTGCGTGCAAAAGATGTGAGCACGTGGCTTGTGAATAGTCAGAACAAGTTTAGAAAAATCACCTCAGAGCATGGCAGGCAGCAGTAACACACTCAGAACCTCTGATCCTCCAAGACCAGTGCAAGTGGCATCCTCTTGGTGCTGAAAAGAGAGCACAGCTCATGGCTGTTATCAGTGGCAGTGGGAGGGAGCTTTGATGCTGTGAAGCCACAGGGAATCCCAGTGATGGAGGTGAGCAAGGGCCAAGAATGAGCATTTGCCTCAACACTCAGCAGGAGCCAGGGCAAGTGGCTGCCAAGGGACAACAGTGGAACCATGGGAGGTAGAAGGCAGTGTAGGAACCATGCAGAGATGGGCTTGAAGAAAATTTTATCATTGTAAACCAGGGATGCCTATGGAGACCAAGGGTTGTGGCTCTCTGCCCATCAGCATAGACCAGTGGCTTAAAAACCTCCTTCCTTCAGTATTTAATGAGGAACCTTGTGCAAATACTCCTACTCCACTCCCTTTCTCTTTGCACTATGACAGAGGTGAGGAAAGTTACACCCCAGTGCAGCCTTCCACCCTAATAAAACACATTCCCTTAGGACTTCCTGAAGTTTGTTAGTTGCCTGCAGTCTCAACCATAAGCCTACCAAAAAAATCACCAAGTTCTACTACCAGTGGAACTCCAGAACTTGCTGCCATCGTACTGCAAAACAGAAGACTTTGCCCATATATACATATAAGGTGTCATCTACTTGTCCTGCTACATGTGTGCAGCATGGAAAAATATACAGCCACAGGGGATAGGGAAACAGTCGTGGGTCAGGCCCACATTAGAAGGTTGTGCCCCTTAGAAGGATTAACAGAAACCTTAAGAAACAGCTTGTGGAGTGTTTTTTACCCTTCACAAGGCATATACCCCCAGTAGTTTCTTAATGTTGGAGTTTATTGTGGTGTCAATGGATTCTGAATGTTATTGATTTCTACTTATTTCAGCCCCCAGGCAGGTATTTCTATCCTCAGCTTTGTGCCCATTGAACAGCTTGCTGGGTCTCTTATGGTTTCTTAACTAAGCTTGAGGAATTGGAAGGGTACACCAATATTCCTGGGTAAATCATGCCAGTGTTGACCTGGAAATGGAAAACATCTGACTTCACCATTTTTCTTGACATAGAAATTCAGAATGGTTCTTCCAACTTTTCCTCCAGGACACTTGAGAAGGCACCCCCAGAACTTCACCTGAGAGCAAAACTCTAACAGCAAAGATATCTCAACAGCACTGTCAGGTTACTCTGGAAGGTCTTTCCTTGGCCTTTTAGATCCAAAAATGACAGCATTCAAACATTTGTGTGCAGATGAAAAATGAGAATCAGTTAGTACTGTTCAGACTCACTGCAGCCAAATTAAGTCGAAAATGAAATATTTTAAGAAGCATCCTATGGTAAGTGAATTTGAATTAGCTGCAAACATGGATGATTTTCTTCCTATCGCCAGACCACACAGAATTGCTGCTTGGATTTAATTCCCTTTTCATCTCACATATGTCTTTCCTTTATTTCCTGGCATAGATAGATGTGTGATTAAACTATCACTTTTGATATCCCAAAAAGCTGAGGAAAGGAGATTACACTATAAATCACAAAAATCCTCCTTTCCACCTGTTTGTGAATTTTGGACAGCTTTAAATTTTTTTCTGTTGTGATTACGGCAAATCGTAATAGAGATAAAACATAAAGTGTTGTAAGTATTTTTTAGAGTGTTGGATTTATGAGATCAGTTTATAGAGATAATTTTATCAACAAATGTGAAGTCATTATGGGGTTTTTACTTGTTATGAAAGCTGTTAGATTAAAATACTGCTTAAACTTGTTATATCTTTGTGCTAACACAAGTGAAAAGATGGCATCCCACTGAGCTGGTCACTGTCTCATTTTATTTTGCCTTTTTGGGGCAGGACATCCCCAAATTCAGCCTCCATTTGTGTGCATGCTGCAGCTGCTCCCACAACATATCCTGCATATCGAAGTCCAAGACCACCAGCAGCACTGGGAGCCCTTGGGTGTCGATGGAGGCTTTGCTGTTGGATCCTCTGCTGCTCACAGGGAGTTCAGAGAGGATGAGCTTGAACATCTGTGCTCATGGGCTCCAGTCCAAAAGGAAAGACTCTGAGATAGGTGGGATTTGAATCGAGGTCTGGACTGGCTTAGGGTGGATCAGCAAATCCACACAGAGCAAACACAAACCCAGTGATTGAGACTGACACGTACATGAGTCACTTCATCTGCTGCTGAGTTAGAGGCACAGTGAGGATCTCCAATAGTTCTGCTGTGTCTGATTAAATTTTACCTGCTGAAATAGTACACCCTTCTTCACTTGCAGGATTAGCACAGAGTGTCAGTCAGGTGTGTTGGATCCCAGGTTTCTCACAGTTTGCAGGTGGGTCTGCAGATGGGGCCCAGATGGGAGCAAGCACAAATGCAGTCAGGGCATCCTCACCAGCCAGCAGTAGTTTTCATTCAGCCAGTTTGGACACAGTTCTGGACTAGACATCTAATTCACACTTTTAATTTTGGCACCATGAATGAAGGGGAGAAATAACAGTATCAGATTGCTGATGAGGAAATACTTCCATGAGGAGAAAACATTTTGTACAATGCAGCCAACTATTAAGTGTTGCTCCCAGCTTCCTTCTCCACTCCCCAGCAGCTAGTGGGAACTCTGTGTCCATCTGTTTGCCCTCCATATCCACACACTGCTTCTCAAACCTTTTCAGTATAACAGGAGAACAGGTTGTTTCTGAGGAGCAGCACTGTTCTTACCTGATGACCCAGCATGAGAAGATCTGATGAACATGGTACAGTGACCAGGAGAGATAGACCTGTACATGCACACAGGGCATGACCTTGGCACTGGAGAGGTAAATGGCATTTCATGAGCTCGCAGAATGGTGTGAGAGCACATTCCCAACGAACACTTCAAACTGGATGAATAATTCAGAATGACATTTGTACTACTCACTTTGCTTATTTTAACTGTGAGTAAATGTCAGATTTTTTTTTGAGGTGCACTAACCTCAAAACCATTCATACAGTCACTTCTCTTTTAAGCCCTTTTAACCCCAAAACCATGGGACTGCTCACAGCTGTATGAGAGACCTGCTGGCTCAGAACCCTCAGTCCCAAAATAATGATGCAGTCCACACGTCACTAGTGCTCTGTTTGCAATTTTTATTTGGGATTTGTTCATGGGATAAATCGCAGGAGCCTGTGAGTTGGTAGCTTGATTCAGAGCCATTAAAAAGTTGTAATAACTGTAGTAATTGTAATAACTATAATGCAGTTGGAGACATCAGTATACTTCCTCTTACATTTTGTTGCTTTTTCATCTTGCCCTTGACCAAACCAAGTGTTCCCTGGCCAACCCCAGGTCTTAGTGGAGATGCAGAACAAGCACTGGGGCAGTGTATGAATGCCTTTCAATAGAGGGGTGAACATCCACCCACTGAGAGCTGAAAACAACATGGGATGAAGATATGGGGGTCTCAATTCTGGTATTTGACTGTCAGCATCAGGACTGGGCTGCCTGGAGGGGGACTCCATGGGACAGAGAATGTATCTACACCAGTCTGTCCTGTGAAGCCATGTGGATTTGCAGTGAGAGCCAAGTGAGAGCTGCGTGCTGTTGCACTGGAGTATCTCTCTAATTATACAACAGTTACACTTTCTGGTACTTGCAGTTATCATTAAATCTATAATCAGCATATTCCCCACATGTTTGAGAATCTCTCCCATGCTAATACAATATAATTAAAACAGCCCCTGTTTCAACAGTATCTGCATTAAAAAGGAACACCAAAGAGATCATAATAGGTGGAGAGAGGTTAATAATAGGTCATGTGGTTAATCTTCCAGTTACAAGGGCAAACACTAATTACAGGACTGGGAAGGGAAAGGGCAGCCTGATTGCAATGTGATTATGGTGACCTTGTTAAGGAGTGATCCAAGTCATGATGGGGCCTCAATAAATAAAGATAATAATCCCTCAGCACCTCCCAGTGAACGTCAGACAAATGCTGAGAGCAGCATTAGCCCTCTCTGCAGGCCGGGTGGGAGGATGGAGGCTGAGCCATGTTATTTTCCAGCCCTGTCTCAGCACAGCAGGATTGCTGGCTTCTCCTTCTTCTCACTGAGAAAAACAAAAGCACCAACTACNGAAAGCAATGATGAGTCTAGAGAAGCAAGCTGTGATGTGCTACCCAGGCAACCACAAAATGAGAAAGATTATTTAGAACAGTTCTTTGGGAAGTGGAAATATTTATTCTCTGCACTCTAGAGAGTAAACACTGATATATTCAATCCTCCAACTGCTCATTTGAAGGATTTAGAAGTCTGACCTTGGTCCCCTTGTAAGTGGATGTTGTGCCATGATAACATACTGGAGAATAGAGGAACATCATAGAGCATTTGAATACCTGCTAATATTTTTGTCTGATGCCTGAAGCACATGAGTTCACAATAGTTGCACAACTTCCAGTGCATTAATTGCCACTGCTAGCATTCTACCTGCCATCTGACAAGTCGGTGGCATCTTGAGACTCACCTCTATCCACTTTTCTGCAATCCCAAAACATCCAGCTCCCTACAAAGTCTGTAGACTGGTGATGGGATCCCCTGATTATCCACTTCTGCTGGACGTGGAAAGGTCTGCATGAACTGGGGAGGACTTTGGGAGGTGAGACTGGGAGTGAACCAGAGAGGTACAGAAGATGTTGCAGATAAAGTCTGGAAGGGGAAGTCTACAAGTTTTTGAAAATTGTAACCATGATAAAAAGAATAAAATATCTAATTTACCCATCTAAGCTGTGCCTCTGATAGGGCCTGAGGGAGTGCTGGGATTTGCTTTCATTCAGCGGGTGCCCTACAAGGAGTGTTGAACCTGCAGGCCCTGGAAGAAAGGAGGGACATGGATGACCCAGACAAGCTGAAGTGCTTCGTCATTACTGAGCTTAAAACTGCCAAGAATTTGGTCTGTTTTCTGTGTGGCATATAGATAATCCCACTGAGTTTGCAATATGTGTGGGATGGGCTCCTCCTGAGCACGAGTGGGTTTTCTGTCAGGGGGGATCCTCACCATGCTGGGGTGGGGAGCAGAGGGAGGGCGAGAGGGGAAGCTTCCTCTCTTCAGTCCACACAAGTGTGGCTTTACTCAATATTTGCATGAAGTGCTTTTCATGGACAAGGAAAAACTTCTTTACTTTGAGGGTGACAGAGCACTAGAACAGGCTGCCCAGAGAGGTTGTGGAGTCTCCTTCCCTGAACATATTCCAACCTATGGACACGATCCTGTGCAAACTACTCCAGGGGACCCTGGTGGAGCAGGGAGATTGAACTAGATGACCTCCAGAGGTCCCTTCCATCCCAAACCATTCTGTGATGATGTGACTGAGTTTTTATTTATTAGAATGTATGGTCTTGGGCAGGCTGTGTATCCCAAAGGGACTTGAATGAATTAATCAACCCACACACTCCACCACTGATCAAATGCAGGAGAGTAGCAGAAGACCACATGCAAGCAATTTCCTGGCAGATGGGTCCTATCCACCATCTTTTACTTATCCAATTTAATGCTCAAACTGACAAGAAAACTAATTGAAAAATAGCATTACACACACACGCAAGCCTTCTTTTTCTTCTTTCATTCCCTTCACACCAATTGCATAATAAGTGGTAACCAATGTATTATCAGAGCCACACTCCTTGCATGGAGCTAATAAAAGCATAACTTTGATCTGTTTTGACAAACACAAGTACAACTTTCGAGTCTTTAATAATTACATTAGTCAAAGTCACTGATCGCGACATGCGGCAGTGTGTTATTTAGAGAAAGGGAAACAGGTATTCACGTCACAGGGTGGCTTCTCATGCAAACCAGAATGTGAAGGTGTTTTTATCTTCTTTTCTCCCACTTCCTTCATGGGAAAAGCAATCAAAGAAAGCCAGGGCCAAAGGGAGCAGTGTCCTGTCCCCAGGTTCAGTTCTTTATTTCTTGTTGGAGCAATAGAAGCATTTGGACAATACTGTTGGGACATGTGGTGTGACTTTTGGGAGGGTTCTGTGCAGGGCCAAGAGCTGGACTTGATGATCCTTGTGAGACTCTTCCAACTCAACTTACTCTGTGATACTGCAATATTATGTACAACTAATCATTTGTTCACACAGTGTTTGAAGATGTTTTGTGATTTCATTGCCCATAAAGATGTTCTTCACCACCCTGCTTGAGTGATGCAAGTCAACTGATCAAGTGAGAAGCCTCACTTGACTGCAAAGGGAAGCAGAGCTACTGAAAGTACCTTAGCAGGGCTTTCAGCTGCTCTGCTTTCCTCAGGCTGAAATGATCTCAGCATGGTCTCTTGGTGTGTTGCAGCTGAAGGGTGGTACCTTCTGGAGCAGTTACTACTTTTCCTGCTGTGAACATCCACTTAAAGGCTCGGGTCATTGAGTTCTTGCAGTGGATCAAGCTCAAGCAGATGCTGTGCAAAGACAGAAATCTCTGACTAAAAAGCTTTTTGTCTAAATAAAAGACAGTAGCTGGAGACAGACAGACTGACTAGGAGGAAAGGGAGAAAGCAAGAAATAAGGAGACAGTATTGGTCAGGATGGCGGCTAATAGTCTCAGCATCTCAGCAGACTGACTGATGTCAAGCTGAGAACTTTGGCAAAAGGCCACCCTAGTACAGCAGGGAAGGGAGGCAGCAACTGGAAATAAAATAGAAACATATAATAAATGGAAGGAAAGAAAGGAGAGTAGCTAGCAATCAATATAAATGAGAAGTTAATGAAGTGCAGAAAAATTATAAATGTATATAAAGGCACCAGAGACATATCCATCCCTTAGAACATTATGAAGAGTTTTTAAAGAAGGGCTGCCAGGAAGAAGAGAAAAGCAAGAAGTGAGGTAGGCCAGTTTCCAGAAGGAGGTTTGAAGATGGGTATTTGTGGCCCAAAATAGACCTAAATGCACTGTAAGCAATGTTGTTCTGTTGTGAGAAGGAGCTGGAAGATGTAACCATTGTAACCATGATATTTGTCTCATACGCTTGACAAATTCTCTCCTGTTCCAGGCTAAGCAGTATCTAGACAACTAATCAATTAAATTATCAAATGAATGATTAAAATATCACAAAGCTGCCAAGGAATATTTATATCATGCAAAAGTGTTAATGGAATAAATTAAAGTATCAGTCAGTCATCAAAGCAATCTTGTTTGCATGTCGTTCTGGGGTTACTCTAACAAATTGAGTTTTATCACAGAAAGGTGCAAAATCTGAAAACACAGAAAGCAGAGTAAACTTATATGGAACATGCTAAAACTATATGCTGCAAAGCACTAATTCTGACAAGGTTGTCAGATTCATGAAGAAGAGGCTTCTCAAGTGTATCACATCTTGTACTCCAAAAGATGTCATAATTGTAAATGTTCTAACCCAATCTTTAGTGCAAAACCAGGAGAGTGGTCAGAAGAAGCAGAGAAGAGATTTGTTCTCCATGCAGGACACTGAAATCCAGTGCAAAGTGCAGTGCTGGACCATGGATGCTCTTTTTGGTGTTACAGCTTCTCAGAATTTGAGTGGACTGTAGAAAACATAAGAAATCAGGGGACAGCTCCTGGAAATGCCTGTGACACCAAGTTCTAGAGAGATGGATCTCTCTGGATTGTCAGAAAGAAACATGAGAGGGATCTTGATTGCAGTAGGTAGATATGCTGCTGGAGAGAAAACATGGACCACTAAAGCAGTGATTTAAACTGGTGAAATGGAACACCCTGAGCTCTTAATGGGAAGCCAGAAAACAGGATTTGGTGCTTGCTCTTGGGCTTAGTGAGTCTGTAACATCTGTGGGCAGTCAGAGGAGATGGCATTAAGAGGAGGAGGAGATGGTAGCTGAGCAGATAGCAACACACTATCTTTTAATGGGAAGCGGTAATTCCAAAAAACCTCCAAAAGCACTCAGATGAAGGTATAATGAGGAAGAAAAGGAGACTGATCAATTAAAAAAGGGTCAGATCAAACCAAGAAAAAACCCTGGAGCCTTACCAGAAGAGAAGGGAAAGGTTTAAAGCAGTGGAGAAGATGGAGCCAGTGGAGGTGGAGAAAGATACATCTCAAAGTGAAGGGATTTTCCATCTCAGGAAAATCAATTTACAGCAACAGTAAAGTACCTAATCCAGAAAAGAATTTGTAAAGAGCACACAGTATGACATTGCTATTCCTGAGTTGTGATTATCAGCCAAGAGTCTGATTTCTGCACCTTGAAAGGCAAGGCTGTATTTGGGAGGTGGTCTGGAGGAGAGATGAGGAGGGGAGGAAGAAGGGTGGAGGCAGGGATGTTCAGGAGCTGAAAGAAGTGACAGACAGGCTAATTCTTGGTGAAGCCTTGTTTTTGCTGCAAAAACCAGCAGTAAACTTGCAGATGCTGTGACCACCACTGCAGGGCACAGCACCCTCCCAGCCACTGACCTGCCCTGTGGATTTTGGTTTGCTTAAAATAGCTCTTCTTAATTTACCTCTTCCATTCACTACCAGTGCATGCCAGAATACCTGAATTTCTGCAAAACCTCAGCTCTGTGTGACAGGATGTGTCCCACAAGGAGTTCATAGATTAATGCAGTACATTTTTCAGCCATCCTTCCTCTCCTGGTGGGAGGTCTTGAGAGAGAAGGATCAGCATTATTTCTACCCATTCCAGGTTTGAAAAAGAAAATTCAGCTCTAAGGTTTCTGAAAGCTTCTTCTGCATTTCTTTGTGAGAGCAGCTTTGGGAAGATATAAATATGTATATACATATATATATATATAAAAAATCTTTTTTACATTACAAGAAAGAAAAATGTTATTGAAAATGTTGCTTTTTGTCATATATTTAAATTTGTCTTCACAAATTTAAAAAGTTTGCTTAAGGTCTTTTTTTAGAAGGAATGACAATGGAAACAGTTCCATCAAAACTTCCATGTCATTAAAAAGTCTTTTCTTTTAGTTGAAAAAGATTTAAATGGTAATTTTGACTAGGATCATTATAGAAACAAAACCAGTGTATAAAGGAATAGGAAAAAGAGGCTACTTTAGCCATTACACAGCGCTCAGTGTCAAATTCCCAGTTTGAGGTCATATCTATTTAAGTGTGAGTCTTCTCTCCTCCCTTCTCCTCCAGAGAAACCAGCAGTGTTCCTGTGCCAGCCATAGCTGTGTGGAGCTGCAAGGAGCATGTTCCCACTGTGAGTGGCAGCCACTAATCTCCAGGTAATTCAGAAAATGTTCCTGAAGAAGTACAGATGAAAAGACACAGGAGAAATGGGTGGTTATGAGGCAGGGGAACAATGACAGCCAAAGGGGTGGAGGAAAGAGCAGATTTTCTCCAGATGTAAAGAACACACAACGTGGCTGCCTTCCCTCACATGGGGACCCCAAGAGAGAGAGGCAGGTGGTGCAAGACCGATTGCACTGGTCCCATGGTCTGACCCTGCATAGCTAATCATTCCCAAAACACTGAATGAAACAGCAGGCTTGGCACTGAAAATGTCTTTCCTGTGCATTACACTGCAGGGGTCACCAGTAATTCCTGGAAATGGTTAATTGCTGGCCAGCTTTGATCTCCTTGAAAGAGAAATCAATTCTCATACTGACATTTTCTCAAAAAAGGGCATGCCTCAGCACTCAGAGGCATCCTGCACTCTTGGATGTATCTCCTGTCTCTCCATCACTCCCTCTCTGTCTCTCAGAAAAATTGTGCTTAATAGCAAAGGGGGGATGGAGGGGCTGGAGCATGGAGCCTACAGAGCTACCTTTTTATTCCACTGAAGGAGGAACTCTAGCTAAAGCTGTTAGACATTTCAAAATCAGAAAGCTTGTAGATACGAGCAGCAAGACACAAAATCTGAGTGTTTTCATGGGATCATGGGATTCACCCTGCAGGTCTGATCATAAACCATGTGAGCACAGCCACTGGTGTATGTGTGAAGAGCACGGAAGAACATGTAGGATGGCTTTGGTTGTCCAGATGTAGGTGTCCAGTGTCACCTGAGATGTTTTGGGTTATCCTATCTGACCTCCAGCTGCTGTCCCAGAACAGTGTGGATGTCACACAGGTCCCATCTCGTATCCACTGACCTTCCCTGTATGTCTCAGGTAGCTCACATGTGAACTGCTTCTAACCACCTCAGAGGCTTCAGAGGAGCTCATGGTGGCTTTTTCATCAGGGGATGTGTGTGTGTCAGGGGATTGAGGGCTGCAGCACAGGCACATGTGAAGCTGGTGTACTTACACCTCCATGGGAAGAGGTGTGAAGCAGGGAAATCCACATTTCCAGGGGTTCTGTTTGTGTCCCATCTGGCCTGGGGGTTACATACAACTCAGTGAGGGTGCAGCTGCAAAACTGGGACTTGGGGAATTGATTATGGAGGAGTATTTAGAAGTCCACAGTGTTATATCAACCTTGTATAAGCATCTCCTATGTATAACCATGGGGTTTTTTGTTGTATTGCTTATGTTAACTCTGAATATATGGTTCATGGATTGCTGATTAATCAGATTTTTAACGACCTAATTGCTTAACTAAATCTTAATTTTGTTTTAAAATGCATGAATTGATCAGTTTTTCCTTGCAACCCTTATCTTTATGGTCAGTGAAGCCTGGAAAAGGATTCCATACAGCTGTAGAAGTGCATGCTCATCTCCCTTTGCTCTGCTGATGGCATTGACCCACTGGAACAGCAGATTAGGCAGGTAGTTCCCATGCAAACACCTTCATTTAGGTATTTTAACCTCAAGCTAAGCCATCTACATTTAACTGTCTGAAAATGAGCTACTTATTCTAAACTCTTGAGACTGTAGACAAGAGAAGGAAGTTTTGCTAGGGGGTCAATCATCCCATCCTAAACCAGGCATCTAAGCAGAGATAAATTGTCTTCTGCAAGTGCCTGTTCCTCTCCATCAGGTACAAACAGGGGATTTGTTTGACTCCATGCCTGGTCCAGAGGATGACCACAGAGCAGTGGTACCAGTCAAACATGGGGTGCATCCAGGAGCAATTGAGTGCACAGAGGGACGTGAGAGCAGTGACACACTACAGCAACATGAACTGCAAAACTCCTCTTATTTACTTCAAAGTCTCTGCTTCAGCCCACATTAACTGCTACTACCACTCCGAGGAAGGGGAGAAATGAAGGAAACTTATTGGTATTCTGGAAACTAGAGGTAGGTGACAAGTGAGGGGGTTGGTGATGCCTTTGGCACATTAAAAGAAATAAACTTTTTTTTTTTAAATCCCAGTTGGGAAAGTCTGGCTCTCCAAATAAGCACTGAAGTTTGTTTCTCATCATGTTATATGCTAAGTTAAATATGAGCCTCTCCTACTCTGTTGTAGTTTAGGGTAATACCTTTTAAATGTACTTTCATTACCTTCAGGAATAGTTCAGAACATAATAGCATGTTTCTCTTTTGGGCAACATGATTAACCTTTCCTGGAACAACAAAGAATGTATTATAACATCTAACAGCAAAATCAATACATTATTTTCTTGACTTATATTTATATATGCCCTCTTGCCATGACATCCAAGCAGGAAAAGAATGATTTTTCTCATGAAAGAGTCATTCAGTTCCCTTCCATATCATGCCCCTCTTTTCTCCATTCCTATGCTTCCATCATAAGTACCAAGATTTTGTCATTCCCAGACTTTTCCATTCCCATCAAAGTCTTCACAAACAGTAAGGTCAGAAACGCACAATAATGTTTAGGAATCCTTTGTATAATCCAAATAGTTACTGAAAATACTCTGGTTCAGTCTGTAAAGAAGGACAAACATTTGCTTAGTCAAATCACTTTTCAAATCCCCCTACACAATGGGATGAAGCCTGTTAAGTTCAACATACAACTTGTTTCAAAAGTCTTGAGATGTTGCTCTTTCTTAAGGAATTTGAGAGGAAAGTAATATTATTTGTTTGCCCTAGTCAACCACTGCCTGCATCCATATGTAAAATTATTTAGGCTGTAGGGAATTGCCTTATCTTCTGCTTGCTAATAAAAAGCTTTCATTTAAGCCCAAAAAATATTTTTTTCAGGCAAACACTGTATCATTAAAAGTATACCTTGTATCAGTCACATTATCTTATGCTTGTCTTTAGAACTTGTTCACAGTTTTACTTTTATAATTTTAAGCACTTTTCATCAGGAAATGATTACTACAGACACTTCTCAGGGGTGCTACTGCTTCAGTCCTGATAGGACAACTGCAGTGTCTGAAATGAGAACAGTAATGAACCCATCCTGTTCGGGTGAAATTCCTTCTCATCCCTCCCCTGCTCTTCCCCTGGGACCAGTACTCTCCTTACAGTGAACTTGAGAGCTCAGAAATGGATGAAGTGGTTTTACAGAAGTGTGCAAGGTTTTTGAGCTCTCCTGGGGACAGTTTTTATTCCTGAAGAACAGCCATTTCTGCTGTCTGTTCACTGAGAATAACGATGAGGTACATGAACAAAACCAATCTGAAGAGTCCTTGGGGATGGGACAAGTAGCTATGAACATTTTTTCCATATCAAGCAACTTGGTTCTGTGGGACACCAGTGAAATGGTGCATCCCCTCACTGAGATGTATTTTTCCATATCTGGCTCTACAAAACAAAGTTTTTAGCCTCATCCTCTGCAGCTTTATCCTGTTAATGGCAGCTCCATTGCCTTTCCAGGCATGGGAATAGCATCAGCTTCCTATTTCTAACACTTTGATGTAAATTCTTCCAGATCAAATGATCACAGGCCAAAAATGGCAAGGAAATTTGAAAGAAAGTAAATTAATTCCCTGTTTGTGTCCTTGAGTGTGCCCTGCTCATTCTACATCAGCTCTTGTATAGCCATGAACATTCCCTATAACATCATTCCTGACCCCAAAAATAAATAAGAAAGGAGAAAAATCTCTGATATATTAAAGATTTTAAGGCAAGGAAAAAAATTTAATAACTAGCTCCCCAATGAATTAGGACTCTCAAAGCTACATCTTGAGCAATTTGTAACATTGCTAAAGAAGTTTTAAAAGGATAAATAGAAAAGCCCATTGTTTCTAGTTCATAAACAGCAAAGCAATCTATTTGACATAAAGCATGCGATCTAAATTAATATGTCACCATTCAGTAGTTTTATTTCTTGGGAATATGTTGTTTTCTCTGTTAATGGACCTGGGCACATTTCATTATCAGTAGAAGAAATATTTGTAAATTTACCCCATAGGAGTTTTTGAAGCACAGTGTTTTTATTTACTACAAATGTTTCTTCTCTGCTTTCAGGAAAAACTCTTATTGAAGACATAATGAAATAAGGTAATATCTGTGCACAGGTGAGGGACATTCACCTAGTCACACTTTTGCCTGGCTTGTGTTTTTCTCGCAGCTTCAGTGTGTGGCAGGGTACGACAAAGCCCAAGCACTGCTGGACCTGTAAAGGTCGAGGTGTGGTGACTCAATTTTTCTCCTCAGAAAGAGGCTGCATCTCAAAGAAAAGGAGGGAGCTACCAAAAGTTTGGTTGTGTGAGGCACACTAAATATAAACATACACAGACAAGTGCAAAACCTCCCACTAGCACCACCCCAAGCTCAGGACCCTTTTCCAGACACCTGGGGCCTAGGAAGGGAGGTCCTAAGCATCAAAGCATAAAGAGATGCTATTTTACAGGTGTTGTACTCTCAAAGGAGATCCCCGTGTGCCCATTACGATAATCCCTGAGATGATAATTAAGTGGGCATAATGCCAGATAGCCATTTTATAGGTAACTTTTCTGTGAATTTGTAGAAGCAAGATGAAATTCAGAATAACGATAGTGTGAAAATGCTGCTGTGCTCCATTAGAGAGTGTTATATTTAATATATGCCTATAATCCAGTAAGTACATAAGCTTCCATGTATTTAAAATGGAATATCTTCAGGGTTTTCATAATAAATTTAATACTTCAAAGACACATTGACTAATGGCTTTCAGATATTATAGAGCAGACTCTTCCCTATAGGAAATCAATTAAAGTTGAATCTTATTGATTTTAACCCATTTCTCCATACAGTGATAAACCAGACTTTGAACTCTCTTTTGATATAATCCCAACACTTTATTCTCCTCCACGGCTGAGGCAGAAGCAGATTCTAAATCTTATCAGATAAAATAAAGGAAATATTAGCGTATTAGTTTCTTCAGTTTTAAAAATCAACAACTTTTCTTCTATTTAACCTACTTGAGGTGAAGTAAGATAAATTCTAGGTGATCCTGAAACACTGAGAGCTGGAAACAAGTATAATTTGCACATGCTTAAGCCTGAAGGATCGTATGGGACCAAAGTGACAAATGGACATGGCACTGACTCTGAGCAGTGAGATGAAAGTCATTTCTAGCCATCAGCCACCATTTGCAGATACATAGTGAAGAACAGGATTGAATCATCCTAGGAAATACTCTTGATGGCCAGCATCTCTATCAGTTTCTCATAGTGGGTTTTTTCTTCTGTAGGTTAAACTATAACTTGCTCCAAATAACTTTGGTAGATTAAGTGCTGGCTACTCCCAGTCTGTGAAGATGTACTTCCCTTAAATTCTGATTAAGCTGTCCATCCAGTCTGAAAGAAAGAGGCACTGCTGCAGGGTAGTTCATCTGATGTGTGACAGACATGTATTTTAAGGGAGGTGATTCACATCATGCTAGTTTTCATTTCTCTCCTTTGACCATATGAGGATCACTGACGACTGGTGCAGATATAGGTGGGCACTGCAGATGTCCAAACCCGGGCAGATTAATGCTGCCCTGTGTACCTGTGTGGAGGGAACACCTTAATCTCACTGACAATAGTGTAATGAGATTTTTTAGCTGGATGCTGAAGACAGATAAATTCAGGTGAAGGATAAGGCAGAAATTTTCAACCATTGAGTCGATTAGAACAATACAGCTCATGAGATTGTGAATTCACCATCACTTGAAGAACCTAAATCAAGTCTGGATTACAAAATATGCTCCAGCTCAGCTACAAACCTTGGAAATGCAGAAATTTTTGTAGGAGTGAGGAAGGCTTTGGGATCTGCTGTGTCAGAAATTCAGTGAAAACAGTTTCTTCTGGAGCTCAAGTGTTCTCTCCTTCTGGCTCCCGTTCACACAGAAAACCACACAGGAGCAAACACTCTGTGATTTGATTTGGTTTCTGCAGCAATTCATAATGAGCAGGGAGATGAGAGGGAAACAAAATCTCCAATGCAGGCAGCATCAGCCTTCGCTCCTGCCCTCATCCCTCTGTGCAGCCTCCCCTCTGGTCTCTCCTGGCTGAGGGCACTGGCAAAATTGCCTGGACATACCCTTGATATCTCTGGCTGTCTTTGGCTTATGATTGCCTTTTTATATCTGGAAAATCACAGTCCTGGACTGGCAATCTCCAGAAATCCCTGTAAAATGCCATCTAGAGACCCATGTCTGACCAAAATGTTGGTAGAAGGACTGAGCAATTACTAATTTTCTCTGCCTCTGAATTGTGAGTTCTTTTATTCAGAGTTTGAATTAAGATGCAGGAGATTGAGAATTCTTGTTTGGACTTAGTTGTTTATTATATCTTATCAGTAATACAGCTGCACAGGAGTATGCCTCCAAGGTAACAGGGTGGAAAATGACCATGAGTTCTAACTTCCAAGGCTTTTTAAAGTCTAAATTAACCAATTATGAAATACCAAGTAATATGTTTCTACTTGCAACCCAGTTACTAACTTTTGATGTCCTGCAGTGTGGGACTCTTGACCCAATAGCAGAAATCCTAGATTTGTGAAGAAGAAGGAGGAAGAAGGAGAGAGAAGGAGGAAGAAGAAGAAGGAGAAGGAGAAGGAGAAGGAGAAGGAGAAGAAGAAGAAGAAGAAGAAGAAGAAGAAGAAGAAGAAGAAGAAGAAGAAGAAGAAGAAGAAGAAGAAGAAGAAGAAGAAGAAAATCCACACCCAAAATCCTCCATACTGTAACCTATTATTACCTATATCACCTAGACCTAATTTTCTACATCTCTACATATTCCACCCAGTGATATAACCTTTAATTACACAGCAATAACTTCAGTCATCACACAATTTAGGAAGCTTTTCCCAAGATTTCAGGTCAAATACTGTGTGCATTTGAGGATCACTGCTTGTCAGCACTGAAAGGCTGAAATTCTCAGAACCCAGGGTTCGAACAAGCAATCATGACATGGATCCTCCCTCTGGCAGCAGGACCAGGCAGAGGTAGCAGCTCACTGGTAAGGAAGGATGGCCACGTGTCAAGCTCAGCACAGCTATCCTTTTAGGACAGAAAGCCACAAGCTGAACATTCCTGCTGAGTATCTCTACATGTGGATGGCCAGCAAAACAGAAACCAGAGTTTGGCCAGAGCAGTCAGACAAGGGCTTTAAGTCCAGCTAAGCTTCGCTCAGAACAAGTTTTAAAGGACATGCAAAGTAAAGATGATTTAAAACTCTCTTGTTCCTCCAGAAAGCTGAGGGGTTATTGGCTCCTTACCATGTGTTAGAGCACTTTCAGGCCAGTTCTCATTTACATCAGCAGGAAAGGGCCCTCTGGCTGACTGCATGCACTGGCAGAGAATGGATGGTTGGTCCAAACACCCTCACTGGCAGCTCTGAGGACAAAGCAGGAACAGATGCCACTTGCCTTTCCCAATGGAGAGAGGACTGCAGATCTGTCTCGCTCTCAAAACTTTGGAAACAAAATCAGCATTGGAAATAAATTCCAGAAGCCATTAATCTGTCTCGCTTCTGACATGAAAGGATAAAATATAGTTCTGTTGAAAATAACAAAAAGCTGTGAGCAGTATATTTTCATTTTCCAAATTACTGAAAGAGCAGAACATGAATCCTTGTCTGTCAGCCTGAGAAAATGTTTTATTTTTCCTGTGAAGGAGAAGCAAACATAAGCAAGTGGCAGAGAGAATGCAGTTAGATGAACTGCAATGTGCTGCAGCCATCAAAAGACCCCAAAGACTGGTAATAAGAAACCTTCAGCAAATTTTTGATTTTTTTTTTCCAATTTTTTTTCTTCTTGATTGAGTTGCTGTGTCATTACAGTGCAAGCAGTCTACACAGTAGGGCCAAGAGGTCTGCACTGCACAGCCTCATGGTGATCAATAGTTGGGATGGTATTGTCATGGATGAGTGATTTAAATCCTTTAAAGAATTACCACCAAAGGTATTAGCAAAAGTGGGAATTTGTGAAAGTGTGACTAACAAAGTTTGACATCCAAGTTCGCTTAATTATTTACTGTATGGAAACAACACACAGAGGAAAATCAAGTTAGAATCGAGCTAGAACTGTTATTAAACAAAAACTGAAAATGCAAAAGAATGAGGTGTTTCTGTTGAGTCACCAGGTTTAGAGTGGATCCCTTGCTTTTTAAACTCCTGATGGAGCTTAGGTGCATCTAGAGCATTCCAAGGTTTATACCTAATGGAATTGGCTCCACGGATTTCTCTGGTGTGAACTCAGCTTGCTGTCAGTCACTGCCTGAGGACCTGTTGTGAGTAAGGGGGTGTTCTGCCCTAGGCTAGGAAGGATCTTGGTCTCAGGATAGGAACATCAAACCCTGCTCAAGGGGAGACTCATCTGGCCTACAGTCCAGTTGCAATTTAGAGGGAACTTGAATTGGATTCATCCCAAGATCTGTTGTAAGTAGAAGGTCACTCTGCCTCAAGGAGCAGCCTTGAGACACATCCCAGCTCCAGGCAGATCCCCACCATGCAGCCACCCTGTCTGGCAGGGAGAGCTCAGAGAAGGCTCCTTTAGGCTGTCATTTTATGAAATAAAGTGGTTGGCCTGTAGTCAGATTGCATATAATGGGAAAAGTATGCATGAAACTCCTTGTACCCACAAATTTCTTTGTTCCGTGACAAATGAGTCTTGGAAAAACCACTCTCTATTCATCTGTTAATTGCATGATTGGTGTTCCCAGTTCATATGCATCGATGCTCACTGGGTCACTCTGTTTCTTTGTGTGTTTCCTGGAGGAGTTCTTGGCCCATCTGTGGCTCAGGCCTTTATCCCCTCTGGAACCTGTACCAACCTACCCAATTTGGTTAAGGGCATCCATCACAGGTGTGCAGATCTTCTCTACAGATCCTCTGTCTTTTATTTTAAGACTTTTCATTATTTTTTTCTCAAGAGGAATTAAACACTGCCATTTTTCCAATATGTCAAAATTAGCATAGTGACTAAAAGCAAGTCCCTATCTCTTAGAAGCTACTAACTATAATAATAAAGGGTGGAAAGAAAAGCAGGTTAAGGTGTCAAAAGTTCAGATTAGAAGAAGAATCTTAATTAAAGAGGAAGTTGTAAAGACATAAAATATACAGAAGCAGAGAATGGGAAAGCAAAGCAGAAGTAAATGAATTTATAAACAAATGAGTCATTGTCTCACTCTAAGTGGCAAGTGGGAGGCAGAGGCATTTGATGAAGAAAAGGAAGAGTGACAAGGAACAGGAAGGAAGGTCACACTTTATCACATCTAGCCTTGGACCACTGCCACTGGCTGTGAGGCAACGTGTCTGCAAGGAAGCAGCAGGAGGACAGAGTGGGTGTTGTGGCCAGGAGTGGATTTCTTTGAGGCATAATCCTAAACTTGTATCTTCTGACTTTCAGAGGTGACCTCAACACAGAGCTTGGATGGCAGATGCTCCCCCTGTAGCAATTTCTATTTGCTTTTCAACTTCAAGGAAGGACTGAACCCTCCCAAGGCAGGGACCTCCCCACACTCCCCAAGCCAGCCCAGCACCACCTGAAACTCCTCATCAAATCAAGCCCAGCTCAGGGGCCCCTCTCTAAGATCCCCAGCCATCAGGGCTCCAGCAGGAGCTCAGGACCACTGTGTTCACCTGATCCTGGCTGCAGCAGGTGGGGTGTCCCAAGGGATAAAGCCCTGGAGAAGACATCCCTGCAGGGTCACTGCCTGCCTGGATGGTCAGTGGGGAGGGAGTACATGGTCTGATACAGGGTGTTCTCAGCAGAAACCATGTCTGAGAGGACACAGGTGTAGATTTGGTGGCTGCCCCATGTGTTTGCCAGCATCCAGCTGTGCCATGTATTTGGCGCTCACATGGTGTGTGTGAGGATGTTGTGCAGGCGTGTGCAGCACCAGAAGGAACAGTGTGCTGCTTTTCTGCCCATCTTCTTCCTTTGCACGTTGTGTTTCCCATCTTGTCTTCACTAATCCTTATGCCAAGAACAAGGGAACCCTGCTGGGAGGTGATTGCGTTAGGTTTTTCTTTTTTGTTCTGGAGTGTGTGCCGTGCTGTGAAGACAGGAGTAGCTCAGCATACCTGCCTACAAGGGATAAAATCAACATTTCTGGCATTCTCCTTCTGGCTGCTCTCCATACACAAATTGTCTCCTGAAGCAGAAGTAAATATTTGGGTTTTTTAGTAGGGCAATGAATACCTGTCTTCCAGTATATCATCTATATTAAAATATTTGCATATAAATATAATCCAGAAAGGCATCTACAGTCATGGTTTCATAAAATTAGTAAGAGAAATTATGAACTAATTTAATTTCCTGCAAAGCAGTAGCTTCACCATTTCTCCCTGTGGTTCCTGCTTTGATTTTAGATGATTTCACACAAAGAAAATTCAGGCTTGAAGGTTGCAGAAGTTTCTTCCCAGCTTCTCCTTGCTTGGTGGAGTTATTTTTCCTTTCTTCTTCCTCTGCTGCATTCCCCTCCACTGCTCTTGGTTGAAAAGCATGTGAGAAGCACGAGAAGAAGCTCTGTGTTCCCTGTTCTCTGACCCCAGCTGTCCCCAAACTGGAGGACATGGAAATGCCTTTGTTAAGCAATTAATACAAATAAGCAAAAATCTTCCAAATCCTTTATCGAGCAAGGAGAGTGTTGCAATCCTGTGTGAAGGAAATAGGATACATCCCAATATATTTAGCAACTATTAAAGTGGAAGGATGGAAAGAGACTAATTTCTATAAAGACAATTGGGAATGTCCTTTATGCTGCAGCAAAATAACCTGTAAGCAAGAAGAGGAGTCAGGTTGTGATTTACTGACAGCTTTCAGTGCTTCTAGTGGGCTCCTGCACAGGCATGCTTGTGGTGGGACACAGAATTATAGAATGTTGAGGGTAGGAACTGACCTTAAAGACCACCTAATCCCAAACCCCCCTGCCTTGGGCAGGGACACCTCTCCCTAAACCAGGTTGCTTGAGGCCTTATCCAGCCTGGCCTTGAACACTCTCAGGGATGGCCCAATGGGTCATGGCACGGGCCAGCCAGTAGCAACCATTCCAAGAGCCCAAGGGCCAGAAACCTGGCTGGAGGGGGTGGGGATGTCTGAGTTTTCAGGGCCCCAAAAGGCTGTTGTGAGGCAGGAGGCAATAATCTCTTCCTCACGTCCAGCAGTGATAAGGCAGGAAGGACAGGGCGTAAGGCACAGCAGCTTCCTGCAGCCTCAGAGGAGTCTGCAGCTGATTCTCATCTCTGGGGGATCAGGGCTAAAATATCAGTCCAAAAAGAAAGAACAAATAATGCAGTTGTCTGGAGAGTTTTATGGGACACTTTTACAGCCAGCTCCCAGTTGCTCAGAGTGAGAATGGAAATAGATGGAGAGGAAAAAAAGAGTGAAGGCAAAACCCTGAGCTGAGAAGAGGCAGTGCCTGTCTGCCAGGGAAAGTGGCACCCAGCTGAGCAGGGATGTGGGGCCAGGAAGCCCCTGTGACCTTGTCATGGTGTGGACAGGTCCCCATACCCTGGTAGCTGTCTGGCACTGCTGGTCAGGCTGGGTGTTTCAACATTCTGGGCCTGGCTTGTCCAGCCCTGAATAAGGAAGAGCTGGTGGCTGACAGAGGAGCCCTCAGCACTCTCTTTCCTGGTGCCATCTCAAACGGGAGTTGCAAACTAAGCAGCCCATCCCAAAGAACCTCCATTTGCTAAACAGGCATCAAAACTCATGGCACATCTCCTGCCAGGCTGAAGTCTTGTGGGCAAACACGCTGCTCTGAAATTAAGGGGTTCATTTTATTGGGGGAGGGCAAACATGCTGCTTTGAAATTAGTTGGTTCATTTTATCAGGTTGTAACAAAGTGGACTGCATCTAAAGGCTGGATTTTGAGGGGTTTTTTAACTCATGAAAACCTATTAGCACGGCCTGTGGTTTGACACTGGTGTAGAGCCAAGCATGATGTCAAGTTGTTGTTGCAAACAGGAAAGTCAGAGGGCTGTAACTTTTAGGTAGAAAGCTCTTTAGAAGCTGAACAGTTAAAGATTATGTTCCCTATGTTTTCCTGCCTTGCAATTTCCTCATTCATAATGTATGAGTGAGATCATTAAAAGCAACATATTGGCTGATACCCTCACAGCTGCTACCTAACTTTAACACTTCATAGTGAGGAATAACATTACTCTTCTCTTATGTGTATGTTTCGAGAAGGAAAAAAAAGTGAGTTGTAGCTGCAAGAACAGGGTAAAATGTTTAACCCTATAGAAAAATCTTCACATGTTGGGCAATTGCACATTTGTTGGGAATGTTTTTTAAATGAATAAAAAATATTAATCTCCTTTTATGAAGCCTTTTCACCTTTTGCATCTATCACAATATGGCAACATATTTTTCCCCTGCACAAAATCAATATTACATTAACTTCCCTAATAAAAAAGCATTAACTCCTACAATGAACAGAAAACTTCATCTCCAGCCAGGGAATTTTAAATTCTACTATCCTTGACTGTTTAGAAACATAGTTATGATTATACTATGCCAAGGATGGGATGTGTCAGTCATATCAAACAGAAAGAAAGATGTCTTAGGGCTTCCAGGCATAAGGTCTGTGGTTGGTATTTCATTTGTAGGCTGCCCGGGATCCTGATCTGGTTTAATACATTCAATAAAAGTGCATTTAAGTTGACAGAGGGTAACTCTTTTAGCTGAAGAAAGTCACTGTCCATTTCTCATAAGTAATCTGAATCTTTACAAACTTTGAGCCTAGATTTTGGTTTTTTTTTACTTTTGAGGGAGAGGAATGGAAAGTTTTTGCCATATAAATCTGGCATTTAATTTCCAAATATCCTATTTCATATTCCAACCTGAGACAGATGATTATTTTTTATAAATCATGCATCACCTCTAATAGCTCTATTCCATCACAAATCCAAGAGTTTTGAGGAGGGAGGAGGGGGGGAGAAGAAGAAGACCAAGTCCAAACCATCATGAAAAATGAATTAGCTGCCTTTGAAAGAGAGGGCATTCCCTCTGGGTGTGTAGCAACAACTCGGAACTAATCCCAGATGGCTGGTCTGACTCTGAACCACATCAAGGCTGAATTTGCACATCTCTGCCCCACGCTGAGGTGATGCCCTCCCTCCCCTCAGCCAGGCTTTGCACCATTCCAACGCCAGTGGCTTGCACTGGTGCATGTGGAAAACAGGGCCCCACGGGTTCATTAGCTTTAAACTTTGAGTCAAATAGCTAAAGCTGGGATGAAAGACTTTCCTTCTGTTGCAAATTCATAATTCATTTTGAGTGTGGCACATGAAGCAGAGGGAATAACATGGTCCTTTCTGAAAATCTTCATCCTGGGTTTTAATTGTGTCTCAGAGGAATAAATGCAGGAGGGTTGCCTTCCTCACCCCCCACCCCCCTTCTTCCTCTGATAACAGCTTGGTTTTTACTACCATCACTTATGTCTTTTATGATTTCCAGCCTCTGACAGAAGTGCTCCACTACCCTTTCCTGTTCAATAATGAATGGACACATTTGAAGATGCAAGTATTTGCACTTATGAGCTCATCCAGGCAAAAGATATAAGAAATGTGACTTATCTAAACACCAAAAGCAGCCAAGGGATCAAGTAAATCACACACCCCCCACTGCTGTTCCTTTGCTGTTCCTTTTCCCTGCCTCCTTGGTACTGTACCTAAGAGAAAGAAGGTGACAAAGTCTTGCATCAGATTTTCTGCTCTTTCTCCCCAAACTGCTGCAAGAAGGATCTCAGGGAAGTTACATCAGGTGTGCCCAGTTAATCTGGTTCCATCTCAGCTTCTCACCTTTCTTAGCCAGTGGAGAGCAACAGGTATTTTTGGCATGCAGTTTATTTAATTCTAAGGAAGGTGGCCAGAGCAGGCCAGCTGAAGCTCTGTGCCTGGAAGTGCTTGTTTCCCTCTGGGGAGCCCCACTATGGGTGAGTGAGGATGAGGTCTCTAAAAGGGACAGGCAAGTACATCAGGGGACAGAAGACAGTGCTTGTGAGCTTGGCCAGAGCCTCAAAAGGAAACCATGAGGACACCCAATCTTGAATTTCCTTGTCAAGACTGAGGAGGGTGCGGAATAATTACTCTTTGAGTAACCACCGAAGTCAGAGTTTAGTTTACCAAGTAGTTGGAAGGGTGCACTTCCAGTTCCTTTTTGGGGTCACTTTAAAGGTGCAGCATGGTTGTGTGCAGTCTCTGGAGCAGGACAGGCTCTCCCTGTGCCTAAAGCCAGGCTTATGCCAGAGGGAACATTTTCCAAAAGCTGTTATAACTTCAGGTGCACTTATAATTCTCACTAATCCCTAGAGTCACTAAAAGACAAAATCAGGTGTCCACTTCTTGCTTCTTCTGTTCAAAGCACAGGCTTCCCTCTTTTCTCCTAAAACACAACCAGGAAAAATGCTTTGTCCTTGTGCCACTGTCTAGACTTTAATCTTATGGACTTAAAGGATGCACCCCCAAAGCAGGAGAGTCAGGAGCAGTTCTGCTTTTCATCTGAGGTGATCCAAGCCCTTCTTTTCCACCTTGCAGGCAGGAACCCCAAAACCCAAACCTTGAATGTGAGGAAGTGCTGGCTGTCAGCTGAAACACTCTTCTGTAAGTCAGAGATGTTGGTGTGTGCCTCCTTGGGCAGAAGGAGGAATTAAGTGGACATCCCTCACCTAGAGAGTGGATTAACCACTAGCCTACACCAGGAAGGGAGCAGATAACACTGGGAGTTCAAGATGTCCCTGTATGCCAGGTCTGCCCAGAAAATGTCCACCCGCCCCCAGGGGGTCTAAGGCAAAAAATGGGTTTGAATCCACATGGGGTTTTGGCATCCAAGGATACCATGCTGATGAGCTCTGTCAATATCTTTCCTGAAGAACCTTTTTCATGGCATTCAGTTTGAAGTTTTACAAGAGGGACACCTTTGGGGTTGGTTGCCACCAGGGGTAGTGCAAGGACACAGATGTGTCCAGGTGCAGAGCCACAGGAGTTCTTGCTGTGCTTTACCTCCATCCAACCCCATGTCTGGCTTTCATTCCCAATCCTGGAGGTGACTCTCACTCCTTAAAGAAGGTAGAAAAATTTAGCCTGTAGAATGTGTAGGAGCTGCTGCTACAAAAGCCTTCAGAAATAAATCCAGCTGTTTGGGAGTGTAATGCACAATATTCACATGCCATGCGGCTTTAAGTTTGTAAAGTGAAAGCTTTAGAAACACCTTGTGTTCAATCAAAAAAGAAAATAAATTATATCCACTGGAAAAGAACAATGAAATATTCTGCTCCTTGACTGCCTTTTGAATTCCAAATTTTCTTTGGGAAGGAACCTTTTACAGCCAAGCCTGAAATCCCCCAAAACTGGAAACAACTGGCACAATGCACATGTAGTTTCTGTAGTGCCATTGGGCACTGCTGCAAAACAACAGGGCTGATGTTCATGCAAAAGTCCTCTTTTTTCTCTTCCCTCACTCAGGCAAGCATCAGGAGAGCTTGAAATGTAAAACACATTCCTATGTGACGATGAAAGAAAAATCACTTAGAAGAAGACAAGGAGAAATTGAAGTTACTCACTCAAACAAGTCAAGCTGACAAATTGTTCTGCTGTCTCCATTCATCCACATAATGGCTCCCCCATTCCCTGGCCAGTTATAGAAGAATAATTATCTCTTTCAGATCAGCTGCCTTAGTTTCATCATAAATCACTTCTTTCCTCTCCTCTTGCACTACCACTGCCTCCTTCCCATTTTTATCAATATTTACTTTCCATAAGCCTTCCAAAGTCCAGCTTTTGATTGACTAAATGCACCTGATGACCAAAAACCTCCTGTGAACTCACCATTTTTGTCATTCAACCCAAAATCCTTCTTTTGCAGCCACGTGCATGCCTGTGATGAGTTCAGAGAGCTCAAATGAGAACAAGATGATCATGTGACAATAAGGATAACATAAGATGCGTAAAATTGAGCCATGCCTGAACCTGCAAGGGGAACTTCTGGCCTTTTCAAAGCTCCACACAAAAGCCACTCTTGCTAACAAAATCATGGCCCTTTGAGCAAAGCATATATGTTTGTGTGTAATCCCATTAAAGATGCAGAAGTCCCTGCAGAATGAGGCAGGTGGGAACAGCCACACCTGAGGAATCATCATGCAAATTTAAGTTCATTGCTGGGTGTTGGCAGGGCAGTTGGATGGTATCTAGTTTGGGATGGACGTGCCCAAAATGGGCTGAACTCTGTTAATTTGTAGGGCAGGAAATGAAGTCCGTTCCTTCCTCCTGCAGGACAGATGCTGTGTCAGAGCCAAGAACACCTCTCTGCTTCTCTCTTTATCTTGGCTCCCCTTGACACTAGTCAGTGCCACACCCTGCACCACCCTGACAGTCCTCTGCTTCTGCCATCCCAAATTGTTCAGTGCTGCTGGAGAGATGCTTTGACCTCCTCCTTCTGGCTGCCTTAATTTACCCAGCTGAGTGACACCTTCCCACTCACTGCTCACCTTTCAGTCCCATTAGCCTCAGACCTACAGCAGCCAAATCATGGCTCTGCTGGAGTAAATGACAAAAATCACATATTCCCAGAAAGCCCCAGTTTCACTGGAGCTGTTATTAGGACAAATAGCCAGAGGGCTGATGCCCCAGTGATGGACAGAGTGCCTTTGTGCTGAAATGCCTTTTTGTGCACAGTCCATTGCCTTCGTATGATTCCATAATAAAAGCTCTTATCCATTTTTCTGTCTACTATTGTGTGAGGTTTTGTAGTATTATTACAGTATCTTGGCTACTTTAAAGTTTCAAAAGGGCCTTTTAATACATTAAATGAGCTGGTCAAAATTCCTTAATTTGCTGACAAGAAACAAGGGGAAAATGATCTAGAGCAGCCAGTGTGGATTCCCCTTCTTTTCTCTCTTTTTTCTCATTCAGATTTTCTGGAATACATGTGGTAAAGCCTCCCTGCCTGACAAAATTGGACAGAGCAAGAAGTCTTAGGGGGTCTGGTAAAGATAATGTTGGGTGTTCTCAGCAGAAAACTCTAACAGTCATTTAAAATCCAAAAGGCCAAATGGCCCAGTGGTATTTTTTTT